>JABASC010001965.1:0-19940 GCA_019776185.1 Plutomurus gul | reverse complement strand
TTCTCATTATACAAAAGTATATTTAAATCTAACGTCAATTTCAAACCACTTCCCTAAGCTAAGTCAGCATATTGCATTTCGAAATCTTTTCCATTCATGTTGCACAGCATTTATGTATGTGGAAAATCCGAGCATTTTCACTTCTGCATTTGCGATGGCATGAGAGCAATGACCCTGCCAGAACCGGAGACCAAACTGTAGGTTGCCTTCGACTCCATGATGACCTTGCTCAAGTCATTACCTATATACATAGGTGTGCCTCACAACATAAAATTGCCGTTCGCTAATCTCAAGTGGTATACTCTTATACACAATTGAATCAAGTTTTATGTAATCATAAAGATCAGATGGAAAATATGAATAACCACTATAAGCTGCCATTCCATTTTCATTGGCCCCGTCCAATTTGTAAAACTACCACATGCAATCAAAGGGGAATCAATTAGTTTGTGGGATCTATTCTAAATAGAGTAATTTAAAGCCGTTATAATCTATACCAACACAAAATTTTGATAGTAACTCAAAATATTATTGTAAAGCCTTTTTCTGTAATACAACCATTGAAAATATGCATGCTAATTATGCTAGGGCACGAAATTAGTTCAGCTTCGTAGAAAATAAACTGCGATGAATGATAAACTTCCGTTTCTTGAAGCAGAATAAAGGAAAAGCTGTACAACAGCATAATCCGTCTCAATTGTGCAATAGACTGAAGTCTTGTAGTTCCAAGAAATTTTGTGCTCAGTACAAGTAAATGTGATTGAATTTTCTGAATGGGTACAATAAAGGTGGACTAACTCAAAATTCTAAGAATTTATTCTTATTATGTTGTTGGAATAATTAAATTACACAGAATTTTTAAAGAGTATTATGCCAATATAAATGGAGTCAGTCAGTCAGCTAAATAAAATTCCCCGTACCAACGGGATTTCTAGAATTCTAGAACTCAATTTGGATATTAAACCAACTTTCAGAATAAACAACAATACTTTGATCAAAAGTTAGGGAAAGCTGCCTTAGATAATTCACTAATAGAGAAAACCGATAAAAATAAATTGGTAAAAGGAGAACCTTTTTTCCATTTTTAGTTCGTTAGATGCACAATCGTAATCTCTGTGACCTCCGGCAGGTCTCCCGCCGGACCCCAATGGTTTCAGAGGTTTGAAAGGCCATTTCAAATGAAACATAATACGCACAATCAGTCCACTTCCATCACAACCACAACAAGTCCACGAGTTGGATTTTGCGGAAATGTTTGTTACATTCCTTGAATGCTCTGGCTCCCCTTTAGTCTGTCAACATTGGTCCCAGGTGTTCTGTAGGATCGTTTAAGTTTACTTATAAGGACATTTGGAAATAATTCACAGTTTTTCTACGAAAGTGTCCAGCATCCGTAGTGCAAAAATGCTTGTGTCATCTTTGGTCGCTTACTGCAAACTGTGTTTCATTGTTGGGTCTATGAAATTTAATGAAATGAAATTAATTGCAATATATTTGAATGAAATTTTAGGTTTTTTACAACTATAGACATTTGTTGTGCTTTATTTTTTATTTCTAACTCGAAAATTTATTATGAAACACAACCCTTCATAAAAATATTCTTTTCACCATTGTTTCAATGCGAAGTGTTGGATTCTTCGTTCACCCAAGTTCGTTTATTAGTGCCCTTATTTTGTTTAATATAGCAATTCGTGTTGAATCCAAAAAGTATTACCCATAGGCATGATTTTCACCTCAAAATGTTTTAGCTATGTACTATATAATAGCTAAATAAATGTTTGTAATGTACAATGCATCGCAGCAGAGATATTTGAAATTCACAAAATTCATTATTTTCAACAAAAGCATCTAGTGGGTTCTTGTCTTTAGTGATGTGAATGGGTGATACTGTAAACATTGAACTCTGCCGGGAAATATTCAGTAATTTTGTAAACTGGACAAGGAAATGAGGTTCTGTTATAGGTGTAAAATAGCGCCAAAAGGTCAGAGTAAATATGCATGCAAGTTGGCAGAGTAAATATGGAGTAAATTTGATTATCTTACATGGAGGGAGGGTCCCTTTGAGGAAGCTGAACGATAGAATTCTCAAGAGAGAAGAATGGAGAAGGAAGGGAATGGTATCTGCATCTGCAGTTCTTTCCAATAGACCGTTCGTGCTCTACAAAAAGATTTTCTATCCCAAACACAAACAGCAACGGGGAAAGTCAATGTATACAGAAATTACATTGCAATTGTGTGCAGCGTTGTGGTTGTAAATAAACAGTTGTGTAATGTTACATTCTGCCTTGTAACTGAAGTATAAGTGGAATTGTGCAGATGCAGACTTGAGAGTGAATGAACACATTGAATGTGAACTGCATTCGGATTGGTGTTTAATAACATCTGAATGGAGAGTGAAAGCCAAGTGTACAATGCTAGAATGCACTTATACAAAGATTTTCACCATACGTGCAATGATGCGGAGGTAAAGGCAATTGTAGGTGAGTGACTCCTTGTATCCCACTGTAGAATTCTAGCAAACACATCGATATTGCCAAAAGACCACTCAAAGATACTGCCTGTAAGCTGTTGAAGTGAAATCAGGTCACTGTTGCTCTATGTATAAACGAACACACGTTCCTACAGTTTACTTTTTAGAAAATAGTACAGCCATTCATACTTGTACACTTCATGTTTTTGACGTGAGAACAATTTAGGGATGTAACTGACTCCGTTACGCTCCAAAGTAGCTCTGTGAATGCGTTGTTTGTTTGAATACAAATGAAGGATAACACTGAGATTGACTGGATACACTTTTATGTGTTTCACAATACCTAAGTACTCTTATGCCATTAACCTAGATGGTTTTAGCAGCTGAGCTAGTGGAAACGACATGACGTACATATAAATGAATAAAAGGAATCTAGACTTTCCATTTACTTTATAATTCGCAATCTATTATTGATGCATCATATAACATCGACATCGGAATTATTTATTATCTAGAGAATTGCTAAAATCTTGTTTGTTGCCAAACCGAATAAAATTATTCTTCTGTGATAACGCAAATTTATATAACTGTATTAACGAGTTGTTTAATTTATCTGCAAGAATTAGGCAATCTACAATGGATTATATTGTAAACTTCAAGTTCAATTAAAATTCGTTTAGAAAAGCTTTTGGATTCGTAGTGCGCATAGGCCTGGATTAGGGTCAACAATTTAATCTATAAAACTTTGTACTTCACCATTAACCTTGATGCCACCCATTAAGCAGAGCAAATGCCATTTGCTACGGTTTTATTAAATTTAACGGTTAATAATGGTTTTTTATACGGTCGCCCAGTGCAGTCGTTTGTAGCAGAGTAATGTTGAGGCTCCTCAGTCAAGTTGAATTAAGTAGAGATATTCATGCATATGTATTACATGCAACTGGGTACACAATGTACTTGTGTGAGTCCATGCAGACAACTATAAAATGCACGGGCTACTTCTTTAAGGTATGCACTCAGAGCGAAGGCATAATAATTAACTTGGTCTGCAAGTAAAATACAGTATTGAGGGAAAGACGTTGAGAAGTGGTGGGAAGGGCGTATAATGTTGCATAATGCAATATAAATGTGTATGTAGCTAGGAATTGTATATAGTGGAGGTACAAGATGTTGCAAAATAAATGCAACATGCAAGTATAAGCTGCAACAGACGGTGTTAGTTTCCCTCGCTATGATTGCCATTGATATGGCTGCGGTTTCTTCGCTTTCATTTCGCCTTCGCTCTCCTTTCGTCTCACTCGCTTTCTCTTGTCTTTACTACTGCTGTCGGTTTTCTGAAGGCGAGTCAAGGCTGCTAAGACTCCGCACTCTTCTCATCCACGGACTATGTACACCAGTGCCACTACTGCACAGAGTACGATGGTAGTGGCAGTAGCCTTCTGCCTATTAGTTCGAACAACATTTCTGTACTTTCTCCATCCCAGTCCAACTACGTTCTCACCAAATACGAATCTACGCTAATATTTTAGTTGCAGGAACTGGTGTCTATGGAATCTATGTATGTATGTACGCAATAAGATAAAGAGTAGATATGATATCCGTAGAAGACATACCATGTATTTAGAATGGGCACTAGAATGTGTGGCTGCAGACGATACCATCATATGTTGTTACTATTAACAGAATATGCGCCTATAGACAGAGGAAAGGAATTTATTTCCACAAGCGAACTAATGCAATGCAATCTAATATAAAATAATGTAATGTGTTCAAGTGCCATAATAAAGTGTACGTGGACTACGCGAGAATTTTGCAGCCCCAGCAGGCCCTATCGTAGTCTCGACTGGTGGTGTTACACTTTCTTACAGTGGCCGTCAACTACATTGCTACTAGTATGTGTACTTTTATAGTATATATATATATTAGATTCCACTCACAAATACATTTGTAGTAGATACATATATACCTATATATATTTATATATATCGCACACAGACTCATAAGCATTTATATAGGCTACGTACTATATTTTATAGGATAGACGGACTTGACTGACTTGGAAATAGTCTCCTACCGCTCTTCGCTTTGCCACATTATTAGGTGTACTTTCTCCGTTTGACTACATTACTTATCTGGGGAGATATATATGAGAATGACTGTACCCACACATTACTACATACATTAGATATACGTTTGACGTTACGTTTCGTTAGCTAAAATTGAATGAGTGAAATGACTCTCACCCAATTTTCTGCGATGAACTCCACTGCTACTTTACACTTTGCCTATTCAATGCGCTACACAGCGAATTAAACCACATAAAAATACAATTCCTATGTTTCTTTTTCATTAAATGTCAGCAGGATAATAAAAAGAATAATTTCATGCAGTAATAATTTTCAGTCAACAACTACACAATGGTATTTCTCAATTCCTTTTATTATTGTGTACACATGTAGTCGTAATTTCTTGTTAGTGCTCACGTATATATATATATATATACATCTAATTTCATATCATTCCCTTGTACTATGCTAATGGTCGTGCTCATGCTGATAAATGTATTTCAGGGTTATAAGTGTTAGTGATGATATGGAGTATTAGATATAGTGTACGTGTATGGATGTATAATGTAATGGGGAATCGTAGAGATGTATTCAGCATTCCAGCCAGTTAGCTTACATATCTTGCTTTCACTTTAGTATTTAGCTCGGCTGCTCATAACAAATGCAATGCAATGGAGATACGTTATTTAAAAGTGGCCAGAGAAGTAAAAACCCATTAAGCTAGAGTGTAACCCATGGGCTGAATAAATAACGGGTGGTTAATGACAAATTTTAATACGAACACCCCAAAATTCCAGAACCACAAACCCTGCCTCGAACGTGACTTTAAATTTGCTCCACGTTCCTTTGATATTCTGTAGCTGGTTTTGCTACGAGCAGCCTGTAGTTTCATGTAGGCATAAACCATAAAAGTAGCCTAATGTATCATCGCAGTTGGTTACCTAATGTATTAGGAGACGCTTTTGAATTGTTATGTACTGTGCGTGCTATGTTTATATTGTACTTACAGATTTGCACTACAAATTGTAGTGAAGGGCTGCAAATGTATTTGGTTGTGAATGGTTTGCATGGAGCAGAGAGAGCTGGAGTCGCACAGTCACCCATTAACTATGAATGATGTTCATCTGTGTCCACACGAACATTTACAAAACTTTCAACGTCCCAATCGGAGAATTATGCTTTTTGCTTAATTGCTGTTGAAATTATTGAATCCATTAATCCACCTTAGACTGTCTTCTAATTGATTGTCAGCATCACGACCAAAATACATTTACATCAAGTTACTATGTTATACTTACAATTAGGTGTAAATATATTGCTTTTGCCATACGTCTAATTTGCTTACCAAATTGCCATCTGACATTGTCCTTAAACACCAGTATGCCGAAATTCAAATGTGAAACACTTGAGGCGTTTAACAGCTACTCATTATTCCTGCACCTTGCATGTACTTTTAAGTTTTTGTTATTTGAGGTGCCTTGGAACAACTGCTCTCTGAAACTGTTTGTAGTAAACAGGTTCGATAAGCCAGTAATATTTTAAAAGCTATTAAAAGCAAGCTGTATTAACATAGAAATTATTGCTTAAATCAATGAATGCAAATGGTGGCTGAATTTTTCTTTAGAGAAGTGTACATTCGTGAACTTCCAATTGAAAGTTTGCAATATGGAGCAATAGTTTTACACTAAAGTCCTTATAGTTGCCCTTTGGCTCTATCAAAATCAACCAAGGCAATTTTACAGCTTCAATGTTCTCATTTTGTATACTGTAAATGATTTCTACATATACTTACCCAAAATCAAATTCATTTACACCTTAGTTTGGAAATAGAAGAAATTAAAAATTAAAATCGACATCTAGCTTTCAGAAAATTTGCATACGCTTCCTATGTACAACGAAGAGTTTTTAAAAACTATATGTGAAAAATATCTGAATACAATATCGATACTTCTGAAATTCGTTATTGGGTGTCCCAGTGAAAATGAATTTAAAAAAAAATTTTTAAATGCGGAAAAATATTTCTGACTGAAATAAATAACGAAAATAGATTCTTCAGCAACATGTACACTTGAGACTACTTTGGAATTAAATCCTGGGACAATGTACAACACAAAACCGTAGGTATCAGACTTTTGTTGAAATTTTCCTATTTGTATGTGGACACTGTTTAGATAGCCAGTGGCCACATAAGGCTGCAGTAATATGGGGTGAAGATAAACTACTACACTGTATGAGTAACACCTAATGGTAATTATTATGACAGTAGATAATGAGTGCGGAAATGTTATTGGGCATCCCTGTGGTGAATTCTTGTTTAATCTCTTGTTCTATTTTGTGCATCTGTGTAATGCGTACTGACTGACGGACTCACAGAGCTACCTACTTTGTTAATTCCTCAGAATTCAAGCAATACCTCACACAAATACTTATGCATAAAATGTGCTGTAATTTATGTAAAAAATAAACTACAACGACTACAAATGCGGTTAACAGAATTATTTATTCAGCAGAAGTGCCGATTAATGCCTAGCCTGCAAGAACTGGTGATCCAGTAAAATTGATGTGAGCGTATGTACAAATATTTTGTCCCTTAATTCATTTAATATTTCTCAATATTTTAATTTAACTCTGCCCGAAAAGCTTTCACCACTTTCACCACACTTCGCTCCGGAACTTGGCCCAACGAAAGTATACAGACAGCTTTTGTTTTTCTGGAAGCATTGAAAACTACTCAAAAACGATTGAAAAGTCAATATTACACATTGTTGGTAAAGTTGGTAGCAGGGAAAAACAAGGGGCTATTCGAATATGACAAAAGTTAAGTTATAAAGCGATGCTCCTATAAGTGAGAACTATTTATTGTTAGGAGTCGTAAGTAGTTGAAGGAAACCGTAGATATTGTAGCATTCTGTCTGTGTGAAGGAATGAGTTGTGTCTCATTTCTGTGGATACCGAAAATGAGAGAAAGGCCTTTGGTAACTTTACATAACTTAACACTCAAGTTTTTGAGAGTGAGAGTTGGCTAATGCTCGTTTATGGTGGATGAAATCAACTGCTTGTTCTAACTAGGTAATTCAACGTGCCTTGGCTATGGTTGTGTAGACGAGACAAGAATTACTATCACCCACAGAATGAGATACGGACCATGTTAGGCAAGTGGATGAGCATTGCGCTTTTACCAGGGTTATATATCTCGGCAAGCCTAGTTCCACTTTTCTCACTGATTATGCGTTTAATTATTAAAAGCTCGCTCGCTATAATATTACCAGCTTTATTTCTGTTTGTATTCTATGATTTAAGGCCTACATAACCGGAAATTTTCTATAATAATAATAATTTGTTAGCCTAAACTGAGCGAACGAAGAATTGACTCAAAATCAACGTTTGGGGTATCACAGAGGAAATGTCTGAATTTAAGTTCCCTGACTGTGAGTGCAGCATTGCGAATTTAGAAATAAATCTCGGAACATTTGGAAGTTAGTTAGTGTGTGTGTCTGTGAGAGAGAGAGAGAGTAGAGAACAGGAATCGTTGCGAAGCCACATACACGAATGTCATGTAAATGCAGCCATTCAGTTAGTTGCCTTGAGGTGCCAGCCGATGCGATGATATGGATTGGAGGATCGGTGCAAGTAATTAATATAATGATTGTGAATGATGGGGAGGGAGCTACAGAAGCCAACAAAACCAAGCTACGGCCAAGCACATTAACTCCACGAAAGACACTCAATTAACTCCCTAGTAGATTTTACGCTCTTCCTTCCGCTCTGCCCTTACCCACAACATTAGGTACACGCTGTACGGATATTATTATTACAGCATATTATTGCGAATCTTCTAAATGAACTTCTACCGCTTACTGTGTATGTGTGTATACCGATTAACTATTTGTGCCTGTATCAAACCATGCCTTCAAACACAAGGATCAATCACTCCTCCACAACACTATTCAATTAGGTTGCTCATCAATTTTGATTTTGGTACAGGCTCCATTATGGTCCCCGGTGCATGCTAATGCTTAGGGATGTATGCGGTAGGGCATTTTGCAGGTTATTGGATCACTGTGTAATACATATAATAAATACAAATGGCTCATAATTGATTTTTTGCAATTGTCGAACTTTCCATGCATACAAACATAATATAAAATACCCAACCTGTCTGCGTAGATGAACGTTCACTAAAACCCACGCTATTCAACTCTGGAGAATATTTCTTGCATAAACGATTGCTTGTTTCAACTTAATATACAAAAATATGAGAACAAATCATTTCCATTTTTAAATACTACTGTTGCATTATATTAGTGAGACAAATGTGAGCGTATTTTTGAGTGAGTGCAGTGAATCATACAATAGAATCAGTGAACATAATTCGGTATATACGTTCGTAATTCATGGAGAGATTAAAATCCCTAGGAATGAAAAATGTCACATTTGGCGGGATTTTGATGTAAAGTAAGAGAGATTAGATAGTGTTGCTTTAAATTCTCTGTGTGTATAGGAAGTACGATATTTCCGTTCTTTGGAAGATAGATTAAATTAGGATGGCTAGGGCGACATAGGGTGAAAGTCATTTTTAAAGGTCGGGCGTGTAATACCCGGCGGATGGCTTTTAATGCATAGTTTTGGCTAGAGTGTGCACTTTTAAAGGATCTACTTATATGTATGTACATAAATACAATGCCCCTGGTTGTGCACCACTACTTTCTTTTACTCTCCATACAGAGATTCTGTGTGCAGTGCTCGTTGTTTGCAGGGACTGGAGCTGACAACACACGGTTATGGAGCGTGAAGTGACCAAAGCTAACGTTGCAAGCAGCCCATTCCGTTTGACACAGGGAAAATAAGGAAACCAGAGCTTATGGGGAGACAAGACGCAGCAAGTCTCTGTGTGCAATGACAAAAAGGAACGATGAGATCTTTCTGGGTAGATTTGATTGTCGTGCAGTAGCCGCGGTGGAAGAAGGAAGGCGCCACCAAGAGAACATCAAGCCAGGCTAAATCTGCACTCCTCTCAAAGTTATGAGGATGTAAATGTCAGCATGGAATTGTTTGAATGGGAGTGTCCTAACCTACGTAACCTGCAGGCCAAGTCAACTCACTCACTCACTACTAGTCACTAGTCACTACCACCGTGCAGATAGCAACTTCTTCTTTATATTTATCTCTGGCTCTGCATGTCTGTAGCATACCTATAAGTATGCCTTCTGTATACATTTTACTACATAAATTAAATGCTACAATTGACTTATTTTCTAGAAATTCTATTCTATATATATATAACCCTTTTTGTCTACACAGCCAGTTCCTGTAAGTAAATATATTTCCTTATAATGAACTTCAACGAAGTGTGTAATTTAAAAATTTAATTCGTTTGCATGTAACGAATAATAAACGCTAACTGTATTTAAAATTAATTGAATGCAGTGGTAGAAAATGAGACACATTTAAATATTTAGACACTTAACTCGAATACGAAATTTTGTAACGTAGATCTTGAAATTAATGGAAAAATGATATGACGTATATATAACTTTGAATATTTTTATTCTTTAAAACAATAACAAAGCTTATCTCTTCGTATCCTCCACCAGTATCCTATCATCATATTTTCATCTGGGGAACCATTGACAATTACTAGGTCAATTACAGAATAAAATTAATAATCTTTTACAGACATACATTCCCAAACTCATTAAAATTTATACAAAATCCTACTGGACTACAGAAACTAAAAGTAGTACCTGTAATCAATTTCGTATAAATATAAACTTAAGCAAATTAAAACAATGTATACTAAAACATATACATAAGAACATCGACTATCTATATTACAATAAGCTACCGGTAAAAGCTAACATGTTAAGAGCTACATCTTGTACTACAAATCTTTTAACATTGCCTATAATTGCTTTTACTTCCCTGACCTTGAGTCTGTGTGAATCAGAAATACATATTTACCGAAATAATAATAATGACTTTATTCACAACATTATTGAGGAATTTTATTGACGACATGATAAACTTTGCATTGCACGTTTTTATCTCCCTTCACTGCAATGCTATACTAAAAATAATACCAAAAATAATTTATATATAAAAAAGAGGTTTAAACAAATCATATTGGAGCATATAATTCCATAATATACTAATTGTACATTGTAATTATTAGTGCAAAGTATCAAATAATTTCTCAAATTACTGCAGCAATTTGCTTTTATGTTGTGACACTTTGACATTTAAATTAATTTGTCGTGCTCATGTTTTTCTCCAATAACGCATTTCCCTTCCTTGACTCTATTATATATATTTCAAAGATGGATTTAATGATATATGAATAGAGTACACTTTGTTTATCTTTTAGGACGAATGTACATTTGAATTGAGTGTATTTTACTTATAAGTTAATTAAAGCTAATTATAAATGCAAATTATGTAGGTTACACCTGAAGTATGCAAATTTCTATATATATATAAGTAATGTTCTAAGCAACTGATTCAATGTAATAGTTGGATTTGCATCCGATAGTAGTCCGTATGTGTATGAAAGGTGTCGTACATTGCATTTTATAAAAGCGGAGAGAAAGATGTAAAATGATTCTTCTAATGGAGACTGCATTGTACAAAAGAATTTTAATTTAATTATTTCGCCGTCACTACATAGTATTGAAATTTGAATGCTAGATATATTATTCGCTATTTATCTAGAAATGATACTTTCTTATAGGGTTTCTTTCTTAACTCCCTATCTTTGTAAATCTAATATTCCAGCAAAACTATTAGGCAGTTTCGTATTGCAAGTGCAATATCATACACTTCATCAGAACACGGACTTCTCCAGGGACGCGTGTTTGTAAATAATTGCAGCGTAGCATTAACAGATTACACTGGTTGAAGACACCATAGCTTCTGCTATCACGAGACATCAAAAGTGTGACTGAATCCACATTTTATGTATGTCTTATGGCTTACGTATCTACAAAACTGCATGGCACTGATATCCATACAGCCAAGATGTCTTCTTTGTGATGGGAAATATCTGTATAATTGTAAAACAAAGATTGTGTCATTGTTTCTGAACATATTTCCCAAACCAGTTACTAGATTCTCCTGAAATAAGGCTCATCCGACGCAGACTTTCATGCTCTACAAAGTGAACCGGTTCAATGTGGTGTTCAGATCTAGTATATCATTGCAAAATGGAAAAGACTGACAAGATATGGTTTTATTTTAATATGTACTGATTTTCGATATGAACTGTAACATAACCATCAAGACTAGTAACTGACATGATTGGCTCTCAACGTCACATGTAAGGGTAATACCATAACAGATTCTTTTTTGACATTGTAAAATTTGTTCCAATCCACAAACTGAATTCACATTTTCAAATTGCAGTCTGCTCGCTCGTGCTATTATTTGCTAATACGAATGATAAAGGAAAGTTAATAGGTGTTGACGCCATCATGAGTAGGACAGGGAATTGAGAACTGCATAGGGTATTTATAGCAAACCGATGTACTACCTGAACAGCTTAGAGTTACGTATTGTATTTGTATACGTTAAAGGGGGGCTCTGGGCCCAACAATTAACTAAATGGGGTGTGGAATAAAAGAAACAATCGCAATTACAAATACACACTTATATACACAAAGTTTAATTCACAAAATACGAATTTAGGCCTATACGCAAGATTATGCAATATAATTATTGTAATGTAAACTTCAACTGATACAAAATACCCAAAAACCGGAAGCTGGGGAGGTTGACCGAAAATTACGGAATATTCTGTAAATCTCACACTACAACGTACGGAACTCTTCTCTTATCCTTCACAACTCCAACAACCGAATAATAATCTCTCTCTGAGAGAACAAGCTACCAGAATGTTCTCCCGAATATTCTACTAAATATGACTGCCTTGCTCTCGTGTCCTTAAGGACACGTGAGCATCGCAACGTATAGAAATACACTACATACAAACAGGCGCCACTTTACAAATTGGATAAATAAGTGTGTACATATGTGTATTGAGAGAAGGGAATAATGCACATCAGAAGACAAGAGAAGAGTGGGGAAATGCGGAAGGAATTGACTGATGATGATGATGGGATGGTTTGAAGGCAAGAGTGGCAGTTGGAAATTGTTAACTGTAAACAAGTATTGAATGTCTGTGTCTAGACAATGTTCAGTGCATTACAGTGTGCGAGAGCATCTATGCGTTTCTCTTGTTGGATTGCCAGCAGTAGTATTTCTGTATTTGATCTGTTCTCCTCTGAGCACACAAACGAAATGGTGATGAGTAGAGAGTGAAAGCGAAAAACCAATGGGAATGTTTCAAGTAAAGTTCTGTATATAGTGTTGGTGCGGCATGTAAAATTGGTAGAGAGACTCTCAGTCCAGAGAAGCACATACAGACGGATCGGTGATGGATGAATAGTGCCTAGTGGATTTGAGATGTAATAGTTGAGGAGTAGAATGGGAATCAATGCATCATGAAGTATTAGGTATGCTAGCACGTCGCATCTCCCGAGATTTCCTCGATGGCATCATTGATAGCAATTCTCATAGTTCACTTGGTGATGACTGACTTGCCATTGACTGTTCCTACACTTTGCCTCCGACAAACCTATTCAATGTCACAAGAAAAGAGGCTTCAGGAACACGGAGCACTATACATACATACAGTGAATGCATAAGAGTCAGATTGCAAATGTAGTTCCTTTCAGCATATCACGCAGTTTCCTTTTGTAATACCGGTAATATGTATAAAAGCACGAGTCGCACTGCAACTGTCACCAGGCAAAATTTCTATTTCATTATATGTATCACCGGAGCAACTTTTAATATCTACAGAAACACTCTCTACATTTTTATGTCTAGTTGACAACAAGAAATTTAATTTCGATTCAGATACGACACGTTAACACGATACTTTAGTATTATTTCTTCCACCTTATTTATCAATTTGAGTCAGTTTCTTTCTGACGATAGAACTTGTTTTACTTTTTTTTAACGATTTAGAGTCGAAGGTGAAAAATTTAGGGTGGAACTACACTGTTGATAGCTAATTTGTGTACTGAGAGGAAGGAATTAAAAGCGTTCGAGTATTTCCTCAATTACATATTCCTATTGTGAATATCATTGGTAGGAATGTTGGTTGATGGTGCGATGATCTGCAACAAGAGAGAAACATTCAATATTTCCACTCAATTTACACGGTGATAAAATACAAATTACATGTTGATTCACAATTTATAACTCTTGCTTTATGAATTTATTATGTCCTCTTATGGTTCTACGTATCCACTTTAAGTGTGCAATTTATGTATCTTTACTCACTACTCACAGCAACTGCAGCTCTGTACAACCACCACCACTTACACTTAACATCGTACGGGGTGACCTATAAGTCACATTATATTCTACATGATGTTGGTGGTCAGATTTAAAATGTTTGTTCACGTTAAAATGCACTTGTTCAACGAACTATTTGTGAGGGGTTGAGGGAAATTAATACATGTGATATTCATTGTGATATTATAATGGGAAGCAAAAAAATCTCTGCTACATTTGCATTTTATAATTGATTTTTCCAAAAAACTCTTCATTTGTTACATTATATTGTTTACTTTATTATTACATTAGAGCAAGTGTAATGGACTAGTACCATGTTCTCCATTTCTTTTTGCCCAAACGAATATTCCGGTCTTACTTTGTTAGCCTATTATTGCACGTGGGTTTATTTTAAAATATTTCAACGTAACTATCCTACGAATTGGAAAATTATCAAAGTCAATACGAGTTAAATATTTCATTTGTAATATTTATTAAACAGGTGTTAGAATTCCATTTAGTGAATAACTTTTGATTATCATTAAGGGACTTGAATATCACCCTGTAGCATTGTAGGTAGATGATCGTGCTTGAATTGCGTCGAGTATGTATGTATTATGAATGTAGGTAAGTGCAGCTTAGAATAAGTGTGCATTCGACTTCCGTGAGAAAGTGTGCTACAGTCCAAGTAATGGGCAGGAATTGTGTGTGTGCGAATGAGGAGCATATATACTTTTCCTGAAAAGATATTATGCCCACATAGGAGGAATGCGAGTTGGTACTAAAGATAAACGTGGTTGTAGTATAGTAGTATAAGTGGCAACATAACAGTAATTATCTTCCTCCTGCATATCTCTGCCTTTCATCTCTCCATCTACATGTGTGTGCTCCTCCACTCGGAGCAGGAATGGAAAAACGAGGGTTTTCCTCCAAAGAACACACCCGAAACATTTAACCCGTTCTCTTATTCTCTGTTTCATTGTGGAAATGTTCATCGCAATTTACTGTGTACGAACAACTATTTAGGTATTTGAAAGAGATTTAGTGATCCTTTACAAAGACGACCGTAATGAGTGCAATCAAATGTTGAATATCCTGGCCTTATTTTTGCAGTCCGAATATATGCGTATATGTACCTATAGTGTGCAGTGTTTGGGTCCAGTTGAGTTTAGTTCCATTTAGTGCACTGGTTATATTGTGGAACAGCTTTATTAGCCCAGCAGTGACTGTAACCCAAGTACAATAATGGATTCGTGTACATACACGTAGAATAAAGGATGCAGACGGAGAGAGTGACACACATACATAGGTATACTTACATAGTAAGTATGTGGGAGGATAGTTAGTTTAGTTTCCCATCGTGGCGGTGGACTTGGTCGTAGCGCAGGAGATAAAATGGCAAGATAGGTGAAATGATTACGATAATAAAATATGAAAGCTTTCCCTACTTTCAAGTCGATAGTGATCTGTTCAGCAATCTCTCTTCTCTTCGTCTTACATGCCTTCCCTTCCAGAGCCTGTTTTATGCAATTACGTTTGTGGGCATTTCATTGAACTGATCTGACAGTATAAGTTTCGGCCGTTTTCCTATTCGAATATGTATCTAGTGTGTGTAGTGTGTGTTGTAGTAGCACAAGTGATGCGGCGCTCCAAGTCCGAGTCTCTACAGACTGCGAGTAAGTGCGGACAGGAGATGAGAAGGGCTGTAGAAAATTCTCGGCATTTTTAATCGAGCTCTTGAGAGTTGAGATGGGAAACAATGGAGAGAAAGTGAGGAGAATCTAAGAGCGGTAGAAAAACCACATAATAGCCTCTGCTTTTATACAATGTAATCATCGTGTGCAGAATGGAGTTTTGTCCTGTAGCGTCGCGAATCTTTCTCTCTCTTTCTCTCCTCCAGGTCTTGTAGCTTGCTCCTATCTTTTTTCTCTGCCGTCTAAACAGTAGTTCAGTTTTGTCGTCGCCTCTCTCCCGTATGTACCCTAAGTCTCTCTCTCCTCTGCAGTTCAATACGGTCCTGAAATCTCTCACTTATCAAGCATTCTCAACAAGAGTTCCCCCTCCTCGTCTGCCCTTTGATGCTGCGATGAGTTGTGCTCGCGAATGAAGATGAAACAAGAGCCAGACTCGGATTTCGTAAGAAGCTGGATTCCTAAGACACAGTACAAACAATCGTTGATGCTATAAAAACGTGGCGTTGTTTAATTTCGTACAGTGGTACATATTGGTTCGCATTGACAGTTTGACTGAGAGAAGAATGACTTTGAATTCATTCTTTTGTAGGTATTGTTGGTGGGAACATTTAGTTTCCGTTTTCTCATTTAATGCAAACATTAGTTTATATTTTTTTAAATTAATTTCCTTTACATTTAAAATAATTGAATCGATTGAAATAAATGTATTTTTCATTGTTTTATGTATATTTTGTTTTAAGCACGATTTCAAAAAATATCTGTGAATTAAAGATTCTAATATGTACACAAATCTAAAGAGGCCTTGAGGACAATTTTCAAGTCTCATGCTCCTTTTGGCTTTCTTTCTGATTGATTATCATATATACAAATCGTTAAAAAACAGAAATGAAGAAAATCATTTCATTTTGTATGCTTTAATTTAATTTATTGCTTTTCATTTTGTATTTATTCATCACATTTATGTTTAAAAGCATTTCAAATCTTTTAAATTGGGCTAACCGTACGAGTAAGCGACAAAGTACTACGACGGCTATGAATTTTTCCAAAAACTATGCTTATTCATTTACAGTGCATGTATATAGTATGTGGAAGTAAGCACAACTTCTGAACAACCCAGTTTTTCATCGTGTTCACTCTATGCTCGTGTTTGAAGTGTGTACAGAGATGCAAAAGCCAGTTTTTCAACATTTTTAATTGTATTGATGATGAAATCGTAGTTATCAAAAGGTTTTGATACCATTTTGGCAAACCGTTTTTTCCTTGCGAAAGACACAATTTTTTTTGTATCGCTTGAAAGCGTTTACTTAAAATAATTCATTGTTTATGAAAAATAAAATTGTGAATAAGTACATTTTTGACTTTGCAAGGCAAACATTTTTATCTGAAAGATTTTATTTACTAGAGAGCCGACGTTTAGACAGAACCTTTTGCGTTCTTCTGGGCGATGTTATTACATGCAAATAGAATTCAAACTTTAAGTATTCCTATACATATTAATATCTGTAGACATTTAACGTGGTTTTAAAAACAGTATTATGTACAAATTATTGTTAAAACTTAACTGTAATTTTTATGATGACCTAATTTCTCTGACTTTTCAATTTGATAAAGCATGTAGAGACACATAGAGATTGAATTACCTTGAAGGTGTCGGTGGGCAAATAAGAAAGTCGTTTGCTCATTGGTTGTGGTGGAAACAATTCCACTGTCATTTCAATGGGCGGCGCATCAATTCAGTTGATTCTGTGACGCGGACACAGTTTGGAAGTGCATGTTGCGGATGTTGGGCGACGACTTGGAGAGCATCTACTATGCGTAGATGGATAATATGACGTTGGCGATAATAAATATAGGAGAGGAGACGAGAGAAGTTGGAGTACGTGTAATGGGATGGATGTTGGAGGACTCAAGGGAGAAATCGCTGCAAGCGAACATAACATATCGCATACGGTGCATCGGACAGTTATGATGTCTTGTAATAATTGATCTGGTCTGACTCGAGCTGACGAGCATTTGTATCTGTCTGCTAGCCTTCAATGACATCAGCCTGGAATCTCACAAACAACTCCTATTTCCTCTTTGCAGGATTACTCATCCAATGTCGAACAACACACTACAAACTGTCTCCACCACTAACAACCGTACTTTCACTCGGCTTTTACTGCAATTTCTCCTCTCATCTCACAAGTAAAAGTGCCGCTTCCCTTTATCTCCACTGAGTACATAGTGCACTCTGGTAGACAAGTTGACAAGGCCCCTATCCAAATACTGTGGTTATACTTGATGTACTGGCGTCGGCTAGCCGCCTTCCTTGCCTCCTACTTGTTATTACTTAGTGCAACGCCAAGTCAACGTCATTTCTCTTACTACGGTAACGGAAACATGTATTGGGACTCTGGTTCCTAAGTTCCTTCTGCAGCCGTTCTCCTCAACTGTTAGCATTATAGGATATATAGTGTACAGGTACATGCATTTCTCGTTATGTCGGACCTGATTCGTACCACCATTGCGTACACCTTCATCTGGGTGAGTGGTAATGCGTGGGGAAAGTCACGTCTAGCCGTTGTGCAGAGCGGTTTCAGTTCCGAATGAATTGTTTGCCTTTGTAGAATGTACAGATAGTTTTTTAGTGTCCAATATTGTCTTTTGTGCGTACCTTTTTCATTCTTCGGTTTGCTTCCACTATTTCTCTGTTTGCGTGCCATTGCATTCTCCTGCGGCCTATTGCAGTTCACTCACCCCTGTAAGATTCACTCATGTTCAGTCACATCACATCAGACAATTCCTCCTCTCTTGTCCTCATGCCTTAGGAGTCTTTTCAAACAACTAATGACATTATTCGTGTTGTGGGAGCGACCAAAGGCATACCGAGGTCTATAATCACCCACGAGCGCATCTCAATGTGTACTGCACACACAAAGTAAGTTTCATGTATGAACGCACAACAATATTTAAAATCTCAAAGTAACCTCAACCATTTCAATTTAAATATCAGATTTCATATATTTAAACGTGCAACAATATCTTTTCTATCAGATTAAGTATTCCAAATAGATAAATTATTTTGTTTGCGTACTGAAACAGAATTTATTAGATAGATTTAATCAGTACATTTTCAGGTCGAGGGAGCTTCACTTTTATCGAGAGAACCCCAAATTCTCACACATAGGCAGAGGTCTTGTTTATTATAGAGAAAGTATAAAAGGACTCAATTCTTGTTTCAATAATACATTTCGTGCCACTATTATTGACTACAGTGGTTCGGTATCTGGCAAACGTATAGAAATCTATATGTCTGCATCATGATGATATTTGAGTGGGAAAATTCGCAATGGTACACAAAGAGGGAACGATGTGAATGGAAGAACAATGGGAGAGTATTGGCTGTCAGAGAAAGTTGCATTTGTTATGTGGTAGGCAAAAGAGGGACTTAGGGTGTGAGGAACAACGTACTTAAAAGGACTAGGACAGTGTTAAGAGTTATTATAGGATTTAGTTTGGGGAGCTGAGAGAAAGCTATGTAGTTGATACAATGAGAATATTTCTTTGTTTCACAACATTTGAAAGTAGTTCAAAGGAGGATTCAATAATTTATCAGGATGTAGAAACAAGGGAGGAAAACAGAATGGATCGACTGACTATGAGAACTAAATAAATTTCAGCAAAAGAGCGCGAGAGCAATGAATTTTAGCGTGGGCCCATGAAGGACTCATTCAAAGTCATCCACTCGAACACAATCGTCGAGTTTCAATTTCACAAGCGGATTTCCGAGCTCGTTGAGTTTACAAGGCTAAAGAGAACTTCCTCCGTGAAACGGACACAATCCTTCGTAGCACACTCATTCCCTTTTCTGCACGTCTGCAGCACCGTCTTCCTCTTCTACCAGTAAAATATATGCACCAAAAAAGGGGTTTCTATCAACAGGAACTTACGTCAATATATAACACCGTAATTTCCCCTTATCATTGACAACATCCACTGTTCGTATTCAATATTCTTTATTGCTTCCGAGGTTTAGCAGGATAAATAAACAGTCACCTCATTATTGTCACACGCGGAAATACACCATTTACTTGAGCTCATTATCAGAACTGTTAAACTGATATTTAAGATAAGCAAGCTTTATATTGAATTATTCAACAGCATTTATTGCCCATAAGGAAGAGGTGTCTTGCGCACACGAACATTTTCAAGTGGAATATTTTACACAATAAAAACGAAGGAAAAAACCTGTTTTAAAAAAGTCTTTGATGAATGAACCCTATATTTTGTGTTTGCATGGATGTACAAGATTGAAATGCAGCAGTGCAAAGCAGAAAATGCTTATTGATGTTGTATTACCGTCGTATTAGTGTAACACTATTGCTGAGGATC
>JABASC010001964.1:0-19945 GCA_019776185.1 Plutomurus gul | reverse complement strand
TCTCTCTCTCTCTCTCTCTCTCTCTCTCTCTCTCTCTCTCTATGCTTCTCCACATCAAATATACTGCACTCAGCAAACAGCACAACTACAATTTATTGAAAACTGTTCTGCCCATTATAAATAGTAGTATATTATTTTATACTGAACGATTTCATGAATTATTAAACAAGAAATGCAAAGGATGCGATATTTCTATTTCAACACCAAATCTGTGCTTATACATGTATGTAGGGCTGTGTGGTGGCTGAGCATTGTAAATCGTCGAAAATTAAATAGTGCAAGCTATTTTCTTCATCCACCTTATCACACATCGAGCTTGTAAGTCTAGTATCTGTGGTAGATAACGATTTGGCTCTGTACATAAGCTTCCCCATCCACGCCATTATAGAATTAAGTGTCATCAATAAACACTGCCTCTTTATATCTCTCTATCTCTGTACGTAGAGATACATTTCGTGCATTGGACGGTTTGAGTTAAATTAGAAGAGCGTAATGTTGACTTTTTAGTGCAAACTTTACGTAGATTCAAGCTTTTAACAAGAATCGAGGGAGAGAGAGAGACGATGTAAAGTCCGTGACACCTTGGCTTTTTATCGTGTCACTGCAACTTTCGTCCATAAAATATTAGCACTGACTGGTAGTAGTACACAGTGAAACGTAAAGAACGTGAAGGTAGTCAGAATTTTAGGGGGTATTATGCTCTAAATATAAGATTGACTAATTACTGCTAAAAAGCTATAAGGCAATTTCTTGCTACCGTAGTTAACAAAGCCTCATGTCATACATCAAGCAACAAGGCACACACCAGAAAAATACGGGGCTAATGCACACAGCTTATGCATTGTAAAAGTAGATAAATAATTTTTAAGAGAGCACAGACAAGGCACACAACACACACACAGTGTGTTGTTCTTCTATGCACAGACACACAGACACACACACACACACACACACAGTACGTAGCACTTGAGTTTGTTTGTAAGCATGCTTATGTCTTTACATTTCTTATCTTGACTATTTTGAAGTGCTCTGTAAATATGTATATATGGAATGGCGAGGCATATTGCAACGAACGACACCACCACCATCACCACCACCACGAAACCAAGCCATACAGCCAACATGAACCAAGACTAATCTTCTTACAATTAGATGCTTTCGACCTCCTTTCTCAATGTACGCTTCGGGTGATGCAATGTGTGTATTGCATCAATGCTTGACAATACATCTTTTGCTACTATCCCAGGTCAATGACATTTGTACGCATCGTTGTGTCATGATTTAAAAACCTTTATCTTTTTTACTAAACATCTATTCGAATAGGCGAACGAATGCGAATTGCCAAATTTGTACATTTAGTCGTACACTGAACAGCAACAACGAGCGCACTTTGTGCAGTAGAACGGAGGACCGTGAGAGATGTGATGTAGACGATGTAGTCCCTCCAGTCAATGTCGGCAGCAGTGTTTCGGATGGTTTAAACCATCCGGTCAAAACCACCGGTTTAAATCAATTTCAACCGGTTTTAACCGGTTAAAACCATCAAATCACCCGGTTTTAACCTATTTAAACCGGCTGAAATTGGTTTTAACCGGTTTTAACCCCGGTCGAAATTGAAAAAAGCCGGTCAAAACGAAACACTGGTCGGCAGACCTACTCGCCATATCTATTGTGTTGTAAGGCTACACGTATTCAAACATGAAATTGACATTTTACACCTCCCTTCTGCTGATACACAACAGGACAGTACACTGAACAGTAAACAATCATTCGATAAAATATCAATCAATATGCTCTGAATTATTTACTGATGATTTACTGTACTAAATACAACAGAGTAATCCGTTCTTGGCTCATAACGATTGAAAATGTAGCGTTGTTAAAGCTGGGCAAATATTATTCCTACGATATGATGTGAGAAAAGTGATACCTTCCTGGTCGTGGAACATGCAAGCTAATTTTCGCAAAATCCTGCTACCCCATTATATACATATGATAATACGCCTTTATATGGGTAACACATTTTTAGCAACTCATTTCTGTGTGTGTAAGTGTGTAGTGTGTGTGGCGCTACACAAAAGTGATTATTTTATATTTTATGTGAGTGCTTGATGCTCAGTTTCACCTTTCTTTGCCCTTATCAATTATCCCATAAGCCAACCTATAAAGAGCTATCACCTACCAAAATTCAATCAAGTCATCAACATCACACACGACACAAACACACACACACACACAAGCTAACCGTTCTGTGCAAAAATTAACGAGCAATTGTGTGCAAATTATTGTGTATATCATATAATTAACAGGACCTACTCCTCTGTCCAGCGTGATGTAAACACAGAGGTGACCTTGAAGAATTCACTGCACACAAACACCACTACTGCATTGGATATTGTTGTGGTTACACAATATTACGCAACCCTTTCCCTACAGTCAGCATGCTCTCTTGCTACTACTACTACTATCTATGTACATACAATTACCACACGTGTACCTACCGACCGACTACCAAGGAATTACACTTAACATATAAAAAAAATCAAACAGGTGCACAAACGAATTATAAGTATTGTAAGTATTATTTCTATTAACTTTACCGATGCTGCGGTTGGAATTTATGCATATAAGACACTATATCAGGTTTCTTCTGTATCCAAAAAAATTAAACTACAACAAAAATGTATAGTCTGCTCGTGCGATTTCTAATACACCAACAAATTTCGTCGTTTCTGAATGAACCCATAATTATCCAACACAAGCAAATCGTAATGGACAATCTAGAAATGCCCTAGACGTTATGTTGCTTAAATAAAACTAATAATTTCAATGAACTGGAAAGACGATGATTATAGCATTAATTAACAAATTTAATGAAATTTTTTGGGGACATGATTGGTTTGACCTATGGAAAGTTTATAAGAGGCTTCAACAAAGGTTTCTAAAACTAAAAGGGTATTAAGGGTATTCAAACTGGAACAGCAGACAATTACTCAAGCGCTGAAAGCTTAGATCTCGACATTCATTATGTACGAGGTTTTGCCTTAGTTTGGCAATGTCTGTGCAGACGTGGAAGGCAAACCTTCATAAAAAGTCACTTTCTTCACATAACCCCGAGACTACTCTGAATTACAAGCATAGTGATGCTACACCGAAATTTTTAATCAAGCCTGAAAAGACGTTAGGTAGTCTTTCCTCGCAATTAAAAACGGTTTTCTTGATGTGATGCTAAAATATTTATAGAAAACTACCTACTAGAGTGTTTAGCCTTAAAATGTGCACCCTGCACCTCATTTTGTTGCCTTCGTTCCGCAATGTTGGCTTTGCTTTAGCAGTCAGTACAGACAAGACAAGAAGCGATGGAGGCCGACAAGACCACATTTCATGCTCAAGAGACGACGATACGCCTCTCAAACCTATCTCCATTACAATAAAAACATATATCTCCTATAAATAAGTGACGATAATTAACCCCGTGTGTAAACGGCACTGCTATCTATGAGTTGAGAGCTGCTGCTAGTGACTGGGTCCGCCAAATATTCGATAAAGAGCGTATTTAAAGGAACTCCAAGGGAAATGCACTACTGATCTATTTTCGTCACCTTAAAAAGACAGAAAGACACGAAAGACAACATTTTTCGTGTTTCATTGCCTTAGTCAAAATGCGTAGCAAATTTCGTTTTCTTTGTTAGTGAGCGGATACAGTGAATGGTCTCTCTATGCTGTTTATCCCATAGGATTGCCAACTATTTCATGGCAGGGCCAAAATTTTGTTTTCGTCAGTCGTCAAGAGTTTAGTGTACTACGTGGTGTACACAAACGCCTACCCAATCCATACTACAACAACTCAGCCAGCACCCAACACTGCGTGTAAATGCTATACTACATACAACACCCTCCACACAGAGCATTACAAATTTTCCACGGAAGAATTCATTCTCATACAGTCTCAGAGTATTACTACACTAGATACATTATTCTTATCGTAGTAAATTTTAGTATTTTATCTGTCTGCCAGTGTGAAAATACATAACTTACAATAAGCAGTTAGAAGTTGATGAAGACGGAGACGAAAAAACAGAGTCGCTGGCTGCTGTACTTGTGCTCTAGTAGGGCAACACCACCTTAATGATGTAATACTCGGGTCAAAGTGCACCACCAGCTATTTACTAATATAATATTCTAATTCGATTGATCGTACACACACAAAGAGAATACAGCGGTGGTAGCAACTATATTCGATTTTGTGGTTGCAGCAACGGTTGATGCCCAGAATACTAATCAAAAACCCCAATCGTCAATCACCAACAAAAACGTACACGAGAGATCCACAGATCAAGCAAACAAAGTAAAAAAGGAAGACCGTGCAAGTCGTAGCAGTGTAGGCTATATTATTCCCTTAGAGTGGACGGACGATGGTAGTACAGGATTATCTCTCCGTTCGTAACTTTCGGCAGAACACACTCACTCTTGTACAGTCAGCCACAAAGACAAGACAAGACAAGGGTTGTGTTCTCAAGCGAATGTTGTGCCTGTGCACCCATGCTCCTCTGTCTCTCTCTCCATCTCTTCATATGCATAGTATGTGTATTCGTATTTTTACCTACGTAGCCTTTACCAGCCAATGAACAGACTAATGATTCCACATCGTGTCTCTATCTTACCTAGCAACAGCATCAGAGCTGTAAACAGGTGTGTTCTTCTTTATAGCCTGTGCCAGGTACTCTCGGGGGTTATTCATGATTTTCCTATTACGCATTTGCTTCTTGTAAAAAGGTGGATCGACTGACGATGCACAATCAGCTCAAAAGAGGCAAGACCTGAGCCTCCATCACCAGCACTACTGGTTTATTGTTAGAAATGAAACTAGATATTCGAGAGTCTGCTCTCCTACTAATACCACTCTATTACAACCACTAACTCTCTGTAGGTACTTATGATCCACACGTACACAGATTTCCCATGGAAACACCACTGCCTAGCGACAAGCAATTATCCCACCTAACCTGGATTCACTTCAACCTCCTAGACTGTACACACACAAACACACATGCATGCACACACACACACACACACACACACATTATGCAGATACAAGAAGTGCTTCCACATTCAGACTCAGGGCTCAACTTCAGCTTTCCTAGCTTACTTAGTTTCTTTGTTGTAGACTTGACGGGTTCTAGTGACTCGATATTCCACCCCTTCGCCACGTACGAGCTAACAGAGGTACCCAGACCCAACCATTGGATTCTTCCACTACCACCACCACCACCACTACCATAGCATACCCATTATCCTTCTCCTTCTATAATGCAATAACAACAATTCCACATCTGGACCTGTTCACTCTGTTTTCATCTCCAATGTTATTCGAACGAATTCATTGTACCTAGCAACAGAATGTAAACAACATCATCCACCAAGAAAGCGCACTTATTAACTTATGGCCACAGAGACCCATCCTTAGTGCTCCAATAATGTAAGGGATGCATGTAAACTCCATGATACTGAAGATGCGGGCCAGGCCAGTAGACCTATATATTTTATACTACCGTACTACAGTACTAGTAGTAGCTAGTAGGTGCACTGTGGCACTGTGCACACAGTGACTGACGAGGACCAAGAACACTTAATACTACCTACTACCTACACTATTTACTTCTGACTAACTACCATCCACCAACTGTGTACACATTACGTTCATACTACTAAATGCAAAGTATCTAATGAAAACTACAAAAACAACTTCTCTGGGTCACTTTTTACAAGGAGAACCACTTTGCCTAAAAACTCACAAGCATGTGTATGTGTATATTGTGTATGTATATTGTGTATGTACAGGGCACACTACTACTAATATGCTCATTATAATAGTGCCATGATTAAATTCGACGCAGTTCTCGTTGCTCACCACCTATGCCACAAACAAACACAACATTGCTCATCCATGTAAATTCACCAACCATTGTTGGTTTTTTATTTAAATTCTACATCTGGACGATGTTGCTGTATGTAGATGCTTGTCCATAAATTACGCTATAATATCATTCCACTCATTCCACTGGATATCACCAATACGCAATAACTCAACAATGATAGTACCACGGCTACTACGTTCTACTTGAGCTTAGAAGTAAGAAAGAACTCATTTCGCGTTGTAAAAAATTCAACTGTTCAGTACTCATACCCTTGAGAACTTCTTTTACCTAGTTTCGGATAATAATATTCTATACACAGCCACTGTATGTCCACCAACTGTAAGTATTATGAGTTTCCTGTGCTCGTACAACTCACAAAATTCATCCATTCACTGACTGACTGACTGAAGAGTACAGGTCTCTAAGCATGCACATACTAAATACATTGTTGTTCTACTCAGTCAGTACTGAAAATCTCTCTGTGTATGTAATATGCATAGAAGAAAATATAAAAGTAGTAGTTGCGTTGTTGTTGGTTCGTTTTTTTGCAATGCTAAAGCTTTGTACTGTAGTATATAGACAGAGAGTATGCTGGACAAAGAACCTAACTGGACAACTCTGCACACTTCCTCTCTTTGTATCACTAATATGGTAGAAAGAGGTATAATGTGGCAGTGGCTGAAACGAACCAGTAGTTTCTGGTAGTATATATTTATTTTATCAAATAAATACTTGTAACAAACAACAACCGTCTACCGTAAATAGGTATTATAATTTTTAACTCATTAATTCCCGCATGTAGAGTGACTAGCAAAGTGTGTTAGTGCGAGCGAGCACTGTTGTTGCGAGGACGCACACCACAACTGTCTTTACATTAGCTACAATTGCTAATGTGACTCATGTGAATCCTATTCCAAGTTTTATTGTGCTCTCTCTCTGTGTTCTCTAATGTTTAATATGTATCTATCCACATACCTACCCACCTGTCTAAGCCGTACAACCCTTCCGCTCGCACATTTTTATCCCGTTACCCCTTGAAATAAAAATCATCATTATCACCAACGATCAGATATTGTAAATGTTGTAATAGGGGTAATAATACAGTGCACGTAGTCAACTACAAATACACATATATGACAAACCACAACAGGAATTGAATAACAAAGCTAACTTTATTATGTCTACATGCACAAGTACAGATACCTGTACTCACATCACTGTTAACCGATCCTCAGCCACGTTGCATACAAAGATAACAGATGAGACAGTTTGGTTCTACTCCTACAGGCCAAACCCATCAAAATTCATATCAATAATAAACTTCTAAACATAGATGATGCTCTCATTGAGCAAACCGAACCCATAACTTTTTCATTTGTTTTATTTTTTTAAATCTGCAAATTTGTGAATGCGGATTGGAGGATGTGTACATGTGGTTTATACTTGGCTGTATCGTACATGTAGTAGGTGTATAGAGGTTTACTCTATCAGAATCAGACTGTTAGCCATATTTAACTGAATAATGTATGTGTAGCAATTATAGTTTAGAGTTTAGGTTAATCTGTCTCAAATCAATGGTCATCAAAATATATTATCACAATTATATAGCCAGTAAACAACTTAACGACCAAAGTAGTAGACTTCTTCTGTGAATGATTAATTTTTCATTTCATCTCAACTATACGGCTAACTGGCTTGACATATTGGCCTTTATCATCGCACAAATATACTCTGTTTTTTTAAAAAAACAAAACGCTTATAACACTCCCGAAATGTGTGCACAAAGACTGATTAGCAACTTCACCATCAATGCTCTCTCTCCAAAATGGCATACATAATATTGGTCAACTCAACTGTAGACGTAAAAGATTGATAGCGCTCGGGCAGAGTTGTGAAATACCATTTAGTAGCAAAAATAGCCAAATAAAATATGTGCGATAAAGCCGAAATAGAGCAATATAAGACTACATATAGTATTAATAAAATCATACATATTCAATTATCAATCCGCTACACTATACTATATATTATATTGTTAACGAAATATAAGTAGTATATCAGAATACATAAAAGATTTGATAGCTCTATAATACATACACACATGAAGAATCTTTATATTGTATTTAATTTCTCTCTCTCTCTCGCTCTGTGCGCACAAAAGCTTAACAATTTACACAGTATACGGGAAAAAGTGTAGTGTGCACTACACACAATAAATGGCTATAAAAATATTAGTGCTATTTATGTGGACACAATGACTTATATACAAAATATGCAGTAGAACCATATTTAGATATTATAAGGGCATAAAGTGCAGCTATTCAAAATGGATATACAATATTCTTGCTGCTGCAATTCAAAAAGGTAACGATGTATGTAGTGCAATATGTTTTTTTGCTAGTCAGCCAATGCCTACCCAGATTACTGTTAACAAATGACTGCGAGTTGGACAAAAATATAAGTTTGGGAATCCTATGTGAATCAACAACGTGGCTATGTGTTTACGACCACAGCAAAGTATCTAATTAACTTAAAAAATGTGCTACGATACGCAGCCTAACTTTAACTGCATTACATCGCAATAGCAAACACACATACACACATACACACACACATACACACACACACACACACACACACACCCATACACACAGAACATAGATACACATTATATACATATTGATGCTCAGAGAGGAAAACATGTGCAGTCACAGTCACACAATCTACTACGTCGTTGGATATTGCTGCGTTAGCAACCAAATGTAGTGCGATAGCATTCACAAAGAGCCCATATACACAACCAGCTCAGCTTTACATATAATATGCACAAAAGGCATAACCTGTTTGAAGAGGTTCTCTCTCTCTCTCTCTCTCTCTGTCTATATGCATACAGAGAACGAGCGAGAGAGAGAGAGACTCGTATGGGACTCTAAAAGAGCCCAACAAACGAATAAACACTCACATTTAATCTAATGTTATACTGTATTTATTACTTAAGTCTACTGTGTTCACAGCACAGACTGAACAACAACAAACTTTACACACAAAAATAAAATATAGTCGCTCACTCAGATGCGTTCTCTCTTCTGGGGCTCTATATGCCTATAAAAATAACAATATTATAAAATAATATACGAGAATGGCCCAAGTTAAGTATGCAGTGGTAGTGATGGTGGTGGCTTTGCTGGGCATATATGTGTATAATATATGACTGTGCTTGTAGACTTTTATGTAACTCATTTAAAGTAGGTTCTGGTTCTCTTTGTTCAAGCCCTAGAGGTACATTAGGACATTACATGAAAAACTGCACAATATCATGTAACATCCATTGCAAATCAAAGGATGCATTTTATTCTGAAATTACTTTACACACGAGCGTTTTGTATTGCTAATGGGAAATTGCGTCCCATATATGTAACAATTGTAAGACGATGGACGAGCCACAAGATGGACAGAAGAGAAGGGCAATGCACTTCTCTCTCTCTCTCTCTCTCTTTTCCATCTTCAACAATAAATAGTAGTCAACTATGCAAAACGACCACACCCTTCAATCAGACCTCAATAAAAAATCTGGGCTTTGCATCATCCTCTCAACTTTTCTTGTGTGTGCATCTTCCCCCTCAATCATCATCATCACATACTCCGCATAACATTATAAACTCGGCCTTACTTACTGAATGCAAATCCTGCTTTTCTTACTATACGCCTAAACACACAAACAGCATCCAGTCCATTTAAACAACAATGCTAACTTTGTGTCAGCACAGCAATGCACTCCGAGATGCTGACAAAAATTACCCCTCCCTTTACTACTACTTACGACTAGTTCTGTGCGTACTTAGAGACAAGTTTCATTCGATAGTTCGTGCTCGCACACACAAACACACACATATACACGGGCAAGTGCACACGGGTCAACAATAATATAATATCAGAGTATCAGAGCCACTTCCTCTTCTTCGGGTATCCAACATGCAATAATGGTATTTTATTTTACTAAGCTGGTATGCTAGAAGCCTCCCCTGTCCTGCACCCCGAATTTCTACTCTCGGCCGTTAATTGAATTCCTACGTGATATGCAGCGGAGGAAAACCAGAGAAAAATATTTTTCCTCAACCTATGCTTCAGACGACTTTGAAAATCTCATGTTACATGCAATGCAAATGCGTACACGTGAAATCCTCGTGCATTAAAATCAAAATAAATTAAATTCGTTCCTTATCTATCAATATTTCTATGTCTTCCTACCTTACTTCGTTAGTACTTGTGAGACACAGTCTGCGAGTTTTGCTTTGCGGTTCTGCTGTAAGCTTTGCACAGCTAGAGAATGCACTGTGTACAGTTTATAATAAAGATCAGCCCTAAAAGTGCACAAAAGAGAGTTTCGACTGATGGCTACTAGTAATTGTGCTTCAATTGCATACCGTGTACTTAAGAATAGCAAGAACGACATATTTAGGATCGATATTAGCATTCGCATTCTCGAACAAGTCTCTGCGGACCATATATGACGGAGCATGTCGTCGCGAACAAAGGAGAGCCAGAGATGGCTTCAATAGCTTTAGCATCGTGGATATGCATATGCTAAAGGCGAAGCGAACGATACCCATTTCACTGATGAAAGAAAGTTTACATAATATGCAAAGTGAACTGTGAATACCTATTGATAGTTGCCAGCCAGCCAGGGCTCTTCTGATGCCATGATAAATAGACATGAATCCAGTTCTGACTACAACAACTAAATACTGCAAATATGATAGACAGGAGGCTGACGTTATATATTTATTATTATAGAGCGAAGCAGTGACTACAATTACATACATCAAATAATATCTCTGCTCTCGGACGTGCTTTCATCTTAGGATTCTATATCTTCCTATCTGTGTCCCTCTCTGCCTGCTCTGGCGGTGTAGCTCCACATCACTTGTGCCTGATTACAAACCTACTACAGATAATAGTATGTAAACTCATTGTTTGCTGCTGCACACAAGCTCTCATGTAGCTGTGTAAACATTTTTTCTAACAATAAGTAAGTAAGTACAATATAAAACAAACATTCATGGAATTATTTTGCTGCTCCATCCGTGAATACAATTTTAAGCCAATGACAAAATCTATAGGTATAAAAGTATCCTTTGTATTCGAGTCAACACCGAGTTCGTTCCTATCACAGCACCACAATGCACATAGATACAAGTGTAGTCAGTCACCGACTGCAGAATGTGAAACCGATACATCTAACACACACACAACAACCATATGTATATTGCACATGCAAGCAAGCGAGTCACTTAAATTCCGTAATGGTACTGGCTGCTGTTACTGTGAACGACATTATAAGGATTCTCCTAAGTTTAACGTTCGCATTAGCCATTTATTGCAATGGTTGATGAACAATGCACTAAAATATTGATTTCCGCACTTGTGACCGTTTCGTCTAAAATAGTTCAACTAAAAGTGTCGACTTTTACTTGTCATTGCATTGCGATTGCACTCGTCCTGTTCCTGTCTCTGTAAATATCCCACTTGATTGTATGCGCTTGTGCTACTGCATATTAATATGTAAAAAGGGTTATGGTTGTTGTTGTGCGAGTGGATTTGCTTGCACGTTAAATTATTAAAGAAAAGGTAAGTACATGTTTACGCAACAATTTCATGATGGCACGTAAGCCAACTTGCCGAAATTGCATTGCAAATTCGACGTGTGCACATGTATATTGCATGAAGCCGGGCTGCGCTAGTATTGCAGCAAGCGGTAGACCTTGGCGATGACGGATGATCATGATATGATCGAACATAGAATAGCATAATAGTGTGTATTCAGTTAAAATGTACAGGTAACGAAAACTGGCAATGAGAAAAGGAAATGTACTTTGCTGAATATTTTGGATGACGAAATGGCTAGCGGGTCATCTTTAAAGTAGAGAATAGGACATGGAATTTTAATCAATCACTGTTCTACTGCGTGCCAAATGCCTTACTTAGAATATATATACATATCTACATGTAGGGATACTAACAGTATGCAGTATAGGAAAATATTTTCTAACCGTGGACCATATATTAGATATGTATTTATTCTGAATTTATTTAGAGAGGAGAATTTAAGAGTTGACAGTAGAGTGGACATACCTTTCTTGGGAAGACCGCGACCGAACCCATTTCTGGGTTTTCGAGAATTTTTTAGGTGGCGTGAAGAGTTGATGGTCGCAGTGCCCGTCACGACGTCTTTGGCAAGGAACTTAGTCAATCGTTTGGCTTTGCGCTTGATACGATCAGCCGGAGAGAAACTTTCCGGGATAATAGATTTTTCAATTCCTTTGGCACCGTTTTCCACGCCGTTGACAAGGTCGCCGTGTCCATGACCATTGGTAAGAATAACAGGTACTATCTCCTCCTGACGAATGATATCGCCACCATTCATGTATTTGATTCCGTTTTCCATGTTCTCGCTTGGTTTTAAAGGTACTGGTTCTGGTTCAGTAGAAACGTTGATTATGTCAGGACAATTGGAATTGGACTGTTGAGAATCTACACGTGGTGGTGCTAGCTGGAATTTTTCGGCTTGAGCAAAAGTCGCATCCAATGGTGCGTTGGAAGCCTCGAGTAGTGAAGGTGGTGAAGCGTTTAGGTGACCTTGAAACAATAAAAACCAAATTGTACTAACGTATACGGAACTAGGCTTCATTTTCAAAATACAGAGCTAATATGAAGGATCCGCATTTGTATTTACCACCCCACCCCATTCCCCTTCTCCAATAAAGATATTGCCTATTTATAAACATCGCCGTAAAGTAATGACAGAAAATATGAATATATTACAAGGTTGGACACATTTAGAATTTCTAAAAGAAATTGAAACCGAGTTTCAGGATTTCAAGACTTTCTCTGTCTATATGTTGTGCTGGATCAATTGGAGAAAGTCTAAATGGAATGAGTGGGTGAAAAGTAAGCTCTTACCGACAAAGAGTAGAGGTTGATTTATCAGTTTAATTCACTGAATTTTGTTGAATGATGATGACTTTTGGTTGACTTGCAAATAATTATGCTGATAGAAGAGAGATGCTCTTAGAACATATACTTATAATCTATACGGAGAAAGGTCGAAAATATCCGAAAAACTTCACCCCCAATCAAACAAAGTTTGGACACACGGTTTCTAAATTCTCCACGAAAGAATAATATTTGCTTTGTTATTTGCAATATCTTCTACGATCAAGTTTAACCACAATTTATAGATGTATGACAGTTTCTCAGTGTGTGTAGTTGGTTTAGAATGAGTAACAAATTGTATTTACTTTCAGTCTTAACGGTTTAGAATGCTTTTGTTGACTCAGCAGTGGTATATTATAATATTGGCAATTGTATTTTAACAAAATATGTATCTGTTATTTCGGTAACTAACTTCAAGAGCACACAGTCATCAAGTAACTTTGCTAAATGCCGGTAAAAGGTAAGTTGTACAAGACCGTTGTTCCTTGTTCTTTTCTCTCCTTCACAACAGACAGTCAACTCTCACAGTCGGCAAATGAGTAGGAAAATATCTCGTTTTAAGTACACAATATATAGTGGTGTAGCAGAGTGGTGCTGATGAGATGGATGTTTTATATATAAAGTATACACGTGAAATGGAAATGTTCGACACAGGACAATTTGTGTAGGTCTATTTTATATCTATCTATTCCTCGTCGAGATGATAATGAGCAAATCTGAGTACAGAGACGAGAATTTATGTGGATTGAAGAATGAATAGTAGTCAAATGTAGTGTATTTCACGTACAACGTCTAGATAAGAGGTAAAAGGTTGCAATTAAGAGATGCAGAGAGAGAATGACTAAAGAAGACAATATAGACGACAGATCCTGAAATGTAACTATATATCTGTAGTAGTTGCTAGTAACAGTGTAGCAGAGCAAACGAATGCAAATTGATAAGGATTGCTTTCGAACTAAATTAGAATTGAATGACAAGATCAGATTATTTACTGATTAGCGAATAGATATGAGACGGAGAGAGAAGCAAGACAGCAAGTTGGTGGCTACAATGTAGTAGTAGTGGTGGCAATGATGATAGAATTCGAATCCATACAGTATTGTAGTATTGGATGGATAAATCGAAGTTATAAGTGCAGTACAGACGACAAGAGATAATTGCTTTCGTTTCTTTCCTCTCGATAAGTGAGTAGGTAAAGTAAGCAAGTGAACTTGATGAAAATACTTTTCTTGCAGCAAGAATAGAACAGGATTTCACGTTAACACACCAACAGCTCAACGCACACTACATAATCATAACACGACTCTCGCCAGTTGTTGTCTGCCTTCTTTCCGAATTGCCAGGATATTCCACTATATTACCATGTACTGCTACTACCACCACATTATGTATAGAAATATATGTAACGTTTGTATATCAGGTTCCCGAACGTTCCCTGTATATACATGATTAGGATTCTGGCAAGCAGTCCCATCCTACATGAAGACTTTTCCAATCCCAAAATCCTGCTGGTGCATACTACAGTGCATATAAAGTATTCACATTCACACTCGTCCAATTCCCCTGTTTGTCAACACGGCCCCTGTTCCCCAGCTCTCTCATTGGCCAGCCAACTCGTACGACGTTCCTCCTAAGCTACCCATCACGTTGCCACTATCATACCACTGTCTCAATCCACCCCTCTATGCACAAAACTGCGCATTCATAAAACTTTGCACGAATCCAAGCAGCAAATGCACGTATGGTCTCTATAACTATGTGGATCTACTATGGAAAACTATAGTAAGCAGAGTTAATGAACAATCTATTATTCAGTTAGCATGGATTTAAGGATTTAATGATTTAGTGGGGGGCAAATAATCGTGTGTCATGTCACCCCACTGACCAAAAATTAGTATACGATGATGATACAGATAATTTGTAAGAACAATTTGCACAACAGTAATTTATACAGGATAATATTAATAGGTTAGTTAATTATAAGTATTAATTAAATGGCGCACAACAAGGCACTAATCTTAGTTTGCGGTGAAAATGAAATATACGGCCATTAAAAAACAGGACGAGAGAGGGAGATTGCTTTTAAATTACACACAACCGACACAACTACATATGCTAGAAGATAAGATAGAGTAACCACTAACTAAAATTTTTAAAAATTGTAAGCTGTTATCAAAAGCTTCAATAATAATAGCATTTAATTTCATGGTAATCAGACTTGTATGCATAGTATGTGTTTACAAACACGTGATGATATGAAACAGAGTTACAATTGAGCTACACAAACATTTATTTGTGCACAAAATTGCGTGAGGTTTTATATTGAAAAGTAGCGCATATAATATTGAATGTATATTGAAGTATCTCTCAAATCTCTCAGCTCGAGTACCGAGCTGTCAACACCAATTTGACAGCTCTTACTAATATTCTTTACCTTTTCTTTAGCATGAAAGTGAAAGCAAAATTAAGTGTGAGGGAAACACACAGTAGTAGGCCAGTGTTATGTTACCATTCAGCATGTATCTCCAGATATGTACCGTGCATCTCCAGATATTTTACCGCATACACATAGAATGCACTACTAATAATAAAACTGTGTGCCTATCACCCTTTACATTTACAATTGCTTCCATTTTCCATCATACTTATCTATTCACTAGCCATCTCATCATTCTCTATGCATATTCCATTTTTTCTTACAGTTTTCTATTAAAAAAACTCTGACATATAAAGCACAAAGAAACTCAAAACTATTTCCTGGACATAATCTTAATGTCTTTCAAAGGTCACCATCATCGCATTACTTTATCTACACTCAGTATACCCTGTTTTTTTGCCGTCAAATAAAGTCATACAAATATGTGACAGACAGCAGAGCAGCAATTAACAAACTGTGCCGTTTTTATACAGTGTATACTGTACATGCAGTTCAGGATGATACAGGAATGCACACAACAGATCACTCTTGAAATTGTTAATTTCCAAAGTTATGAAATTATCGTCCGAAAACGATGCCGCAATCAAATGGGAACATGTAGTAGGTATATTAACCTGTTTGATAAACAAGGAAGAGTTAATAACTAGGACATATCTAGAGGGGGTGGGGTCTCCTAACACACTAACACCCATCATTTGAAAAATTTCCAAAGCGAGGATAGGGAAGAACAATTAACCTTAACATTCCTTCCCTCAAATTTCATTTGCAATAGGAGAATTCAGGGATGGCCAAGGGTTAGGGCAAAGGGTCTTAAGAGTATGTCTCCCCACCCCTTATGTTATAAAGGTACACCATTAAAAAACTCAATAATCAAGTGCTTTCCCCATTTTTTAAGTAGGGGTCCAACATACCTGATATAGTGGTATACCCTATGGACACCAATTCATGAGAGTTCAAAAGGTATGGGTCCCCAATGGTAGAACCAGGGGAGTGTATGGGTGAAACACGGTATATCCTATCAATGCTGCAGACAAAGGTTCATAAAAATAATTACCCGTGATCTGCTGTGTCATCGATGTTGTAGGCTACGTGGAGAATCGTAAAAGTCCTGACTATCTGACTACACAAATTTAAACCAAAACCTTTTTTTAATAAAAAAATTTAACTTTAACTATTTGAACCGTAAAATTCAGGAGTAACGCATGGAAAATAACGAATGACAACTGCTCAGTCTTCACAAATAACCATTAACCAAGGACCTTACAATGTCACCACTTAATTACTACAATATTGGCGTATGTCAAGTCAACTTTGTCTCTAGACAACCGTATGCCTGCCTGCCGACCGTCCGTCGTCAATGTGTTGCTCTTCGGCAATATGTGTTGTTGACAATGGTTGGCAATTATTGAGGGACAGTTAAATTGGGCCTTTAAATATGAATGATAAATGTAGAATGTCACTTACGGGTGTTGAGTCTTGATCAGGGAACAGTCAGTCGGAAGAAAGTCACAAAGAACTTAAATTTTCACAATCAGTCAAACATTCAAAGAACAGACGACAGAAGAAAACTAATTTTACAGAGCTCTAGTAGTCGAATGAGCTTTATTGTACATAGCAACAAACTCGATTCGGAAATTTTCAGTCTCGCTCAAGTCGTAGCATATGTTTATCAAACTTGGCACCACGGCACCACTTCCAAAATAAAACGTAGAAGCAACAAAATCGCTATACTTATACGGGGTTCCTATATACCCCTGCACACAAAGATATGAAAGAAAACCCAATGGTTTGCTACTACTGCTGCATATACAGTCTAATCTTTGGCCAACTGCTCTCTGTTGATGATGAACCCTATGTAAAGTAATTCTAATGTATTATAGGCAGACACTCGAAAGCTGTACCGGAAAAAACATACGTATCGATGTTGGTTTTCGTATTACGTCGTTAGCTAGACGAATTTAGAATGAATTTCGGGGGTGGCCCTCTCTTTTCCACTATAAATAAAACACGGGTTATCCTCGTTGTTTTTCAGAGCAAAAGCGTTTGTCATTAAACACAGGAAGAAACCTTGACGAAATATGGAAGACAACAAAGGTAGTAGAATGATAAGAATATACAGGATCAACCATGAACGAAGCGAGAAATATCACGACCAAGTTTGGCAAAAGCAGCAAAGGCTTGAAGAAGGCGACACAAAGACGAGACAAGAAAGTCTGTTCAAGGGACAACAATCGCATTCGATGTTTAGCGCTGTCTAGTATCACTACGAGACTGAAACAGTCACTTAATGTTAGACAATGGCCGTTCTTGTGTCTAGGCAGCCAGACGCCGGCCAATGAATCATATTATAAACAAAGTAAACAGTGCAGTACTGTTGCAGAAGACGTAAGATGGTGACTGTGTCTCCGCATAAAGCTGTGAAGAAAGAAAATATCGTGCTGCTGGCAGTGGCGTGCCCAGTGCCCATAGCTACTTTTAATTTGCATGACTAGTTTTGCGACGTACGTAAATTATCTCCTTGTCACCTTGAACTGGACAAATTCCACGATGAGGAATAACTAACAACTACATGTAGATTGCACCTGTGTTTACACTTTAATTATTTGAACACTTCCTGGATACATTACATGATGTTAGCTCGTGCTTTACTTTCGGGCACAACCGTAATCTCTTCCTCCCCCTTTCCCGGCAAGGTCGTAGGTTGGATTGTGATTTTATGTTAATTATGGTCAATACTCTTTGTAGTATTTTTATTGGTCAGAAGGTTTTAAAACTATTGACCAAGATAAAATATGTTACGCATGAAATGTGAGAAGCTATAGATAAACTTAAGACTTTAATTGTTGATTGGCTAATGTTTGATACATTAATTTAAATTCGCATTGGTGAAAAAGATTGATTTAATATTGAAAATACTCCCTGGAAAAATAATAACTGGAGATTAACAATGGAAAATGTAAACACGTTCACAAAACATACAAAATAAATTTTGAAAGAAAGTACATTGTGTACTTTTTGCGAGCTAAACATGATATTAGTATTTCGCTTTAGTCTTAATCCTTCATGTAAATCATACATACAGTTTTCTGATTACGCGATCATTGCGGCAAATGTTAGAGAAATACTCATTCCTGTATCTCTGCTTTGATAAGTATTATCGGTAAACGCAGGAATAATAATCGCTGGTGTACCGAAAAAAGTTCACTGCCTTATCAATTATAAATTCAATGTAAATAAAATTGTTACGATTAGTTAGTGCAAAGTAAAAATAACAATATGAATGCTTAAATAACACATAGCGTGGTAGCAGTATTTTAATATGAAAGGATAACTGGTCTGTATTATTGACACGGAGTTTACTGACAAAGTTAAATGACGCAGTAAGGTGTTTTTATGTAAAACAGAGTGGAGGAGGTGGGCTGTATACTTTATCACGAACCTCGTCACAACATTTGAAATAGAGACTAAAAATAAATATGCATGTAAAGAGAGGACAAAATTACTTCGAACGAGACGTAATGGCGAAAACGAAATGACAATCAAGTGATTGATTGCGAAGAAATATTATAAAGGAAAAATATTTACGAATGTATGACGACAATGACGACTTACGTATTTGAGACTGAACTAGCATCAGAATCTGCTACCAAAAGCAGCAGATTTTGCTGCTTCTTTACACGGATGGGATAACACAATCAAAGCAGAGGCAGCAATTATTTCTGCTTTTCATGTTTTTGCCATGTTAACATGGTTTAGCATTAAATTAAATTGTCGTGTAATGTACCATTAGAAAGAGCAAACAATTTCGGGCAGAACGTAGTTTCCGTTTACATCTAGGTCTACATGGAAGGGAAATAAATTAGAAATTACGAAATCTTCATTCACTTCTACGCTAAATATGATCGCCACCCAAACCTCTAACCCCTTGATAATTTATTATGGTGACAAACAAATAGAGTGCTCGACAATAAATCTTAATAATCAGAGGGAAGGAGAATGGGGAGGAGGAATTTTGACTTTGTCTTTGGGCCTTTTGACCTTTGTCTTTGGGACTTTTGAACTTTGTCTTTGGGACTTTTGACCTTTGTCTTTTGGACTTTTGTTTTTTACGCGTTTTGGCCTTCTGGTTTGGGTCTTATGTCACCAAACCTTCCTAATATTTCGCACAAAGCGCGCAGAGGTGAGAGGGCGTCCAAAAGTTATATGATTTTTCGCGGACATCTTTAATGAATTAATTGTACAAGCACAACATAACGCAATGTTAGTTGTAGTAGTTGTAGTAGGAATGCTAGCAATTCTCCACGATTGATTGGCCATAAATGTGTAAACAATACACAACTTATTAAAACACATATTTGATTGATTTTCTCCGAGATTTAAGCAATTACCTTTATTCATTTGGTTCGCTGGCATCGCTGGGCTTGACGGAAGTAGTAGCTGCTGAGTCCTTCAACTGATCCTCCTCAACATCCGTAAAGTCAGGGGTTGGGAGTATAGGTCGTTTCTGAAAAAAACAGTTGGGAAATCAGCACGGACACGGAGCATCGTATTTCGGGTCAGTACTCAGTACGTAGGTGATAATGGCAATTACAATAAA
>JABASC010001963.1:0-19960 GCA_019776185.1 Plutomurus gul | reverse complement strand
GATCCGCTAGGTTTTTTGCAGACAGTAGTGGCTCTTTCTCAGTCTTAAGAGCCAATCTTCCCCATGTTGCCCATTTAATGTAATTTTGAACAGTTTTGGGGCACTTTTTTTTACCTTTTCTTAAAATGCGATTGGAGCCGTGCGTTCAGGTCCTTTGCACATTTCCTCACTGAACTTCCACTTTTTCGGTAATTTCTTCTCTTTGTCATTTGTTTTGTGGTAGGGGACATCTTTGTGGATCTTCCTGTTCATTTTTCGTCCTTGGTGGGCTTTCAATTTTCGACATATTTGTTTAAGCCCACATCCCTCCTCCAATAATGTTAGGATTTTCACTCCGGTGTGTTCTCTGGAAAGCTTAGTCTTCTGAGACATTTTGGTGAAAATTTGGTTAAGTTTGAGAAATTTTTACAGAAGTTAGATAGGTTTATTTAAGGTTATTTAGGACTGCACTCCGAAAAATCAGGGGGGTCAGAAACTTTATGTACACACTGTAAATATGATAATACCTCTCGAACGGAGTCAATGAGATTTCAAAGCACTTCCATATCTTTTCAAATGCCTTAAATTGGTTTCACTTTGTGAACGATATGCAATCATTGATGTCGACTTTGTTTGAAGAAAACTATTCCTCTATTTCTCATATACTACACACGTAAAACCGCTATAAGTTACTTTTACATTCAAAAATACATTTACAACTGCTGAGAATTTAGACTTTGTTACTATCGTAAACATGGCATTCTTGTCAGTATAAGGTTGCTAATAAGTGAAAAAGATACGGATGTGGGATGAAACCTCTACTCGACTTTCGAACAACTACAGGAGATTCAGTTGTACAACATACACGAACGGGTGCACTCACCTATCATCAGTAAGTGTACACTTTGACCTAAATTGGTAAAACTTTCGTGAACCACTTCTCAAATCATTGCATTACTACGTAAGTATTCAAGGAAAAACTAACAATTTGTGTGTAACATGTTACAATGTTGTATACCGAATTCGTATAAAGTTTGACAAGCTAATGTATGTACTAACTAGTATATTTAAGTATACAAGTATAAATATATGTAAGTGTAGAAGGGAATATTGGTATAACAAGATAGAAACAAAGAGCTTACCGATAAGTGGCAATTTCTCGGAAGTTGGTGGCATGCTCTCTCCAATGACCATCAAGAAAACTGTCATCGAAAGGAGCGTAGTTATACCGAGTGTGACCTTTTCACCAGAATCTGATGGCATGTAGAAACTTAGAAGCGCCAGCCCAGAAATGAGCACACAGGGCAGTATCAAATTGAACACTGCAATACATACAGACAATTTCCATCACAGCTACACCACAAGCACAAGTATAGGTACTTTATAAAGGGTATTATTCCTGAATTTGGAATATTGTAGATTTGTGTGTAAGTTTATAACATATGTAGTCTCAAATTCGATTTCATTTGGATTCTTCGAAATCATAATATTTAAATATTGCCTGTAACAGCCGTTCGTGGCAGTGGCTACCAACGCTTCGCCGTCTTTTTTATCTTACAAATTTTGGTTATGCGATTTTGGAATGCCATCAGGGCAGCAGAAGAAAACGGTTACTGCTATTTAGATTCTCCAATATCTACTACTCGTGGTCGTCATAAAACTGACCAACCCAACAAAAACAATGTTGCAGTTGCTATTTTTGTATTGGAATTGCAACTTTTGGGTTACAATTCAAATATGTTCTAAAGTCTCACTATATATGGATGCTGTCAGATTTAGATCTGATGTGGATGTGCATTTTTCTGCAAGTTGAGAGAAGGGATAAAAATTGCACGTGCATAGGAAACGAAATACACCAAATGAGGTCCATCTTGTAAAAGTAGCACATACTCTTTTCGTCACTGCGGGGGAAGCACCGTGGAAGATACCGAGCTGGAATTGGATAAGCTTATCCGTAAATTATTCATTTGCAATTTGTACATTTCACATGAAGGGAGACATTTTTGGTTTCATTTTTAGAATTTAACCATTTGTTTTATTTGCACTTGTCAAAAATACAAGGATTTTATTCATGGGACAATTGACTTTACACGTACATTAGACACAAAAGGGGATTTCTTACCATAGAAAAGCGGTCGTCTTCGCAGAACAATTGTGAATGTGATATCAGGGTATGGCTCTTGTCAACAACAAAGATTTAAAATGCTGATGGTCTTACGCGTACAGCTACAAGCTAATCTCCAGTCCCAAAACTCTTAACGCTGTGATGGATGTGTGAGGATTGTTGCTGTAGCTTGCCTCTATTTATAATACAGTGTACACAATTACATGCGGTAGGTGACTAAAATGTACCAAAATGGTTTAAACGGTCATAATTTTCCTTGTTTTAATCACGTGGACGTCATATGACAGGTTATATTTCAACCAATAATGCATTCCAGTACCACTTTTGGTACAGTTACCCAAAACCTGAATATACAATAATCATATTCATAGTAGTGCCTAGATGATAAATACAAGTACACTAAGTGTGCAGTATTAAAATCGAGGCAATCAACAAGAGCAATCCTCCACCACCACAGCGTTTTGGGACTGTGTATATCTGTAGCTCCACGTCGTCGTATCGTCTAGCTCCACGCGTAAGATCATTGGCATTATTAACCGTGACAACAACTGTAATAGACAACGTGACGCTGCTGTCGCATTGTTATAAGGTCCCACTCTCCATTATCAACGTAATTCGATAAATCACCGTCTTCTGTTCCAATCACCAAGTTCACCTACAATAGAAATCATTTGCCAGCATTACATTTTCTAACTCGAGAAAAGCAGATGGGTAGTTTTCATTTCCAGAATTCTATTGAGCTTCAGTACAAAACAATGTTACTTTCTTTTATATAGTGCATATACTTGTGCATATACTGTGTACTCATTCTCATTTGCTATACTCTTTCTTCGTCTACATTAGCTAATTCTCTGTATAAAGTAAATACTTTGTGAGTTTGTGGTGCGCGATTGTATTTTTAGCGCAAGAAAAACAGTGCGCAGATTAACACAGACTTCTGAAATCACAAGATGGAAGTTTAACATTGTATACATAAGTCTTTCTGGATTTAAGCAGACTTAAATAGACTGTGTTCACTCAAGAGTTGGTCAATAAAGACTCTGAAGAAGTGATTATGACAATGTACGATTGTTCCGTTCGGTCAATGGCAGAATGCAAACAAATTATGGAAATAAGATACAGTGAAGACATTCTGTGAAGACATGTGATGTGAGTGTGAGTATAAGATGTATTAATACTGATGACATATTAGTTCATAGTTTGCACTACAACTTTGTGCATTATTAAATTTATGTCTGCGATTTCAGACTTCTATCTTGAAGATATATGTACAAGATTACAATAAAAGCGAGACGAATTTCCAATGATCATTACTGAACTGATTGGTGGCAGAGAAGGAGGGAAAAGTTTTCTAAAAATCTGTGGTAAAGCAGATGGCAGAATAGTAATCTCAGAACGAGCATTAAAGATGACAGCTCTGATTGGATTCCTCAAGTTAGTTCATTCGTTAAGTAGTTACATAATCGTATAAAGTTAAACGCTGGCTGTCCAGGCTGTCGTTATGGAATTGACTATTGGTACAGCGTAGAAACGTAATGACAGTCTCTCACAAACCACATTAATAAACCAGCTTCACAAGAAGTTCATTTTCTCCTTTATTTCATTTGGCCGGAGAATTTCCTAAGTAGCAAAGTGCATTGCAGTGTTTCTCAGTAACTCTTGATCTTGAGGTGTCTTGACTAGAAATTTTAGCAGGCCTAGCCTACTTTTCCTCTGTCTACCACTATTCTCAATTCTCACAAAGACTTGTGTTCAAACAGTACCTCTCATCAATCAATACGAGTACCTAAATACATGTACTCCACAATTACCTACCAATGATATCCTTCTAAATGTCAGCCATGCACTCGACACCAGAAAAATTATATTCTGAGTCCGAAAGTCATAACTCAGGCAAGCTCATAATATTATGCACAAGTCCAGAGTCCAGAGTATACTTAAGTATTATGGTAATTCATTGTTTCCTATTAGTACATCTAACGATCTAACTCATGGACATCTATCTAACATACTCTTACTCCCTAAATACGATAAATTTGAAAATTTTACTTTCTTCCAAAATCCTGCAAGCACATATCACCATCACAATCTACTATCACCAATTTGAAGACAATTAATCTGTTACAGTTGTTGCAGTTGAAAATATGCTAAATTAATGTAACTAGCTTGTTAATGCTAAAATTATAATTCATGATACTGTGAAATACAGAATTTAGCAACTAGCATAGTGCATCTAGTGCAGAAGTAAGTAGTTTATTATATTTATTACATATTGCAGTGCATACAGCATGCACTCTAAAGTTTAGGGTGTTTCATATTTACGCGACTAATTTGACAGTTTTGAATTGCTTATCTGCGGAAGCGTAGCATTTACCCAACCATTAATGTGTCTAATAAATGGTTACGTAACGTTCAAGCAAACATTTAATTTAATAGTGTTGCTGCACGGCTAAGTATTTTTAATACACTTTAATTCAGAAAACACTTTAATTCACCTTCCTCGCTTTCACTTTTCCGTGTAAGTAAGAAGAATTATGTTCATGAATGCATATTCTACATATAAAGTCTAACCATAGGAAAGAATGTAACTGAAATGGAATGTTAAAAGGAAGTGCTGAAATTGAGGAATCTACGTATATAAAAGCGACGCGCCGGAGCAAAGAAAAGAACTCAGAGTTGAAAGATGACAAGGCTTAAAGACGCCGACACTGAAATTAGGTTTGTCTCTTTTCAGCACACTACGACTCTTCCTCCACAATTTATCTCTAATACAGATATGATGTAATAGCGCATGCATTATAAGGGGTACCACAACAACAAAGAACAAAGTTGTGCAGATCTACCATCTAGTTTAGCATGAATAGATATTTGATTTTTTTTACTACGTCCAACCAAACTTATCTGCAAAGAGATACCAACCTAGTTTCATAGCTCTGGTCTTTCCAAGACTCCCCCTTCTCAAGACTAGTATGGTAAATTCCAACGAATGTTGGAGAAAGTACCCACTTGCATGCACTTCAACCACATCACAGAACACTAGACTGATCTCTATACTATCGAGTATGCTATGCATACAAGTATGTACGATTTTCTAAGAACTCTGACATTGTAGCTATACCTACTAAATAGCACGTTTCCACACTAGTAATATTGAAACAATGTGAATATGTTACTACTAGTACTTCAAACATTTTCTTTGAGTTAAAATCGTTTACTCTTATATCCTAGAGAGCCAATGTACCCAGTATTGGCTTTTACAATTTTTGCAACTGTGGTTTAGTTAGCTGGCTCCATGTGGCTCACACAACATCCTATTTACTATGACGTTCCTGAAATAAGACAAATAGTATTTTTTTCCCTTTCTGGATAAATGGTTAGCACATTGTGGCTGACCAATGTGTGAAATGTTAACATATTACACTGTTGTGTCTATGTATTATTATATTATGAGATTTATCCACAGAAATGTGGTGACATGTTATCTAGTAATCCTTTTGTGTGTAGCAGCAGCTTACGGAGATTGAAAATGATCAAAATCATACATTTTCTAAAAGACATTGCATGGATTTTTTGTAGGCATTATTGGCTTACAACTTACAAACACTTAGAACCATGCTGGTGTTGCTGCTTTTATTACGCGACCACACGTAGGTGACCATCTGAGCACCAATGAAATGTATATTTATTTACTAGCAGGACAAGTTTCTGAAGAAAGTACTTTGTACTGTAGTTTATGAGAAACATCCGGTGTATGCATAAAATGTGTACCTAACAAATCCCCAAGGAGGCTTCTAGCCAAATCACAACCTAAGCTCAACATAACTTACTCAAGACAAATTCAAACAGCATTTTCTTGGTGACTACTAATAAACAAACGTACACAATGTACTACCAAACAATACTATATAGGCTTGTAAGTAGTATACATTGTACGAGTGCTTGTAATATAATGATAATACGAAGGTCTCCCGGAGAATTAGATTTCCCTTAAGCAACAACATATTTACTTCTAGAGTCTATACACAGCTCAATCCAATTTAAGTGACTACAAACTACAACATGAAGGTAGAATATGGACACTTTAGTCTATGTGTATATAGGACGTGGCCACAAAACTGTTCGTTGCTCACTTAGACAACTTATGTTTACTATGAAGGAGCTTGAAATCCAACGCTTAGCTTGTTTATTTTGGATTAGATTCTCATTTCCTTCCCCAGCCTTTCAATATGCGCACACCTAATACACATAGTATACATTAGTAGCAGCAGTTTGATCCACTCCAATTTTACTTGCGACTGTTGGTGTTGTTGTGCTTAAAGAGGAGAGAACCCGAACTAACGTCTTGTCACACTTTGACGACATACATACATAATGGATAGGCCCAATGAATCCTTAGACAGTGGAGGAGAGTTTTGCAAATGGCATTTCTGCAGGTGTTCAATCCATACAAGTCTCAATAGAATGTTTCATGGTCTCTTGAGTCATTATCCAGAAGCACAGTAGCAAACTTGGTTACACCAACATCAATATTCTGGCTACCAGCCGCAGCCAACAGGAACCACATTTGTCATTTTCGTTTTTGTTAAATCTTGCCAGATCTTAGTTTGCTTTGATTAATTGCCCGATCGATAAACTATAAAGTCGAAATGCGTTCCAATTCCCCAGCCCTCCCCAACGTACTTAACCGTAAAAAATAAACTGTAGAGAATAGAATTGGCTTTCTCAGATTATTTTACATATAGAAAATCAATGCGACTTGATAACGTTGAGTAACAATTTTACATTTCTCTTGTTGGGTATTATGCAGGGCATGCTATAATAGTATTTATGCGAATATTAATGCGCATATAGTATATAGCACTCACTTGAAACCCGTCATATGACCAGCTCGCGAACTTCATAGTGCAGTTTTGCTCATCGAAGGGAAAAAACTCGACATTGATTTGACAGGAGGATTTGAAAATGGCAGTGCTCAGCCACGTTAAATTTCCATCGGATGTAACTATCACGTTCGTGCTCAGTATCGCCAAGTTGTATTGACTGTCCGCACTACGGAATAACAATAAAATACACATTACACACAATACAAGCGTCTGCAACAGACCAAACTAACTGGAGTCTTACGAATAAAGTGGCTGCCTAGTTGACAATTGACGTACCTGACATGGTTAATGCATACTCACGCAATACAGTATAGCTCAAACCTATACAATATTTTTTCAGATATTCCCAATTGCTCCATTTCGATAAACTTCTCTCATTCCCATAGGTATGGGGGCACGCATTGGAGACTTACAGCATAGCCTTAACCACAATGCGTATATTTTGTCCACGGAAGGAAATACTCACGATTTTTTTTGGATAAAATCGTTACTGTAGGCGAAACGAAATACCGTGGGGAAGCAATCGTACTATTTTACAACTATTGCGATTTTCTGCTACGGTATATAATTTTGATACGTGTGTTGGTGTGACAGAATCACAACACGAAGTGTGACTTTTCTGCTGTCACACCACTCGAGCACACCTCCACCAGACAAAGAGAGACCCCACGGTGACTTTAAGACAGCGGTGTGTAACCTTAATGCTCTGCAGACCGAACTATGATTACGTATTATCTTGCTCGTAATCGTAATCGTAAAACGATCATCATTATCGTAAGGAACTGTAATTTTGTGCTAGAGGTCAACTCATCCGTCCACATCAGGTGGGCGTTTGTACGGTACGTAGTGCACTGTTGCTAACCATTATTTCGTAAAAGACATAAAGCTAACCAATTTCATAGCTGCCTATCTACACGACACGTAAGCAGTACAGTGGCAAAGGAGAATTATAGAGCATCTTAAATAGTTAGTAGTTATTGCCAGACTGGCGACATCTGTATAGGTAACTTGCTTGCAGAAAACAACTTCGGGTAAATACCAGAGTGACCGTAAAACCGGTGACAGCTAAACAGCAATTTAAGGTAATGTCTGTAATGCAATAGAAGTGTCCGTTTACTCTATGGAATTGCCCAATGTACGGCGATCTAATAACAAACAACGAGCTACCAGATTCCTGACTAATAAATTCTTATCTCGAAAAATTGCTATATAGTCACTCAACAAAAAGCAGTCTCTTATCTGTAGAGGAATGTAGAGTTATATCGTATAACCGTTTCGTTCATTCTCTCTCTCTCTCTCTCTCTCTCCACTTTCACCTACAGCGGCAACGGTCGCTCCATTTATTACATTGTTATTAGTATTGTGATTTTACGGTTTTCGCACTACTTTATGGAGTATATAGATATACTAGGAGAGAATAGTCAGGTCCTAGAGATTGAATTTACTTCTGAATTGTGAAGTATGTGCATAAATACGTAACTGTAACCCTAAATTTCATCTAAACGCTTAATAGATGTATAGATGCTGCGGTTTTATGAAGCAATCTGCTCTGCTACAGAAAGCATTTGTCGGTACAAATTTTGGATTATACTCTAAATCCAACAATGAAGGATCAAAGTCATTGAATATTTACTATCTACAAGTAGTTTCGCAGAGGCTGGCACAGCACATTCTTGTAGATTTGAGGAAATCGTTTAGCAGCTAATGCACAAGGTATATATTTATATATGGACCCACACGACGAAGACAAACCATGCCACAGCTCATAGTGTGTGGCTAGAGCTTTCTGAATGTGTCCTCTAGAGTAGTGCTCGTTGATGTGCGGTTTTCCTTTCAATCGCTGTTAGTGTCGAAAGTCTTCTCTCTCTCTCTCTCTCTCTCTCTCTCTCTATGTGTGTGCCGTGTATGCACAAAAGGGTACACACATAAATGACAGACCGTGACTTGACTTCACTTAACTTAGATTGGAGAAGATTGCATCCGCACGACAAGCACAAGTAATACTGATAGTCATACTAGAAACAGTAATACAGATACCAATTGCATACAGAAAGGTTTCGAATAGTGGACGAACGCTTTATGGAAACTGTCAGATGTGCACAGTACACATAATCCCGATACAATGTTCGCGTTTGCTGAACTCTTGTATCTAGAAATCTCACAATAGCACATCTAGTAGGTTTTGTGTCTGCGGGCAAGTAAACTTGTACAGTTTTTTTCTGTGCTGTGAGTATGGGAAAATAGAAAAATGCTCCAACGTAAAAGTACAATATGCAATTGGCGATGACAGAAGAACACACAAGCCAGTACATGGCACTAGGACAATCCCGCTGCCACGCTAGACAAAAACTGTAATCGTTATTCTCAAGAGGAAATCAATGAGAAGATTGAAAAGAAGCTGGAGCATCTCGCTCTTATTTTTGTTCTTTTTCTACTCCTCGAAAGCTCTCCTCCAAGCCAACCCTTAAGTTGATGAGACGAGCTGCACAATGCAATTCAGTTTTGTGATTTCTTTCCATGCAAGCGATGTCCTTGCTGATTATTTCACTACCAGAGGTGTGTTGAAGCCATGACCGATATTCCTTACATCGGAATCTTATATTGATGGTAAAGGTGACGCCAACTACTACAAGACCTTTTCAAATCTAATCTAATTGTATGTGGACCATAGGACAGACACCAAATCAACTGGCGGTGTAATGACCAATTATTTATTTTCTTTTAAAATCTCAGTCTAAATACAACATGAACTCAAATGTACTAAAATCAACGGAATGCCAACATTAAAGCGGAAGTTCTACTCATAATTTCTGGGCACCAGGTTTTGTTAAACATTTCTTTAGTAACTCATAGCCCAGCACTCTGAAATAAAGAGTTTTAGTATTTATTACGTAAAATTACAGTATTTAATCAAATAATGCATGGCGAGCCATATTTGAATCGGGAATGTTCCCAGTAAACAATTAAATTAATATTGTTAGATAGACACACACCATTATACATTGCACTGCACAAGAAAATCTACTTCTGAACATGCAATCTATTTGTGCTTAAATTCGCATTTAGTACAGTACACTCCCGTTCGGCGTGCTGAATTTAGCAATGGCAAGTTTAAAGTTAGAAGAGAGGATTTACTTGTTATATAAAATGATATCAGGTTTCCAGACTTTGTCGGCTGGAATGCGGACGACTTTGATGCCTCCGTAATCAGCAGGATTCCATTTAAAACTGTAATCGATCCACATCTGCAAAAGGATCAAAAGCATTCAAGAAATTACTATGTAAGCAAAATTTTCATACAAAAATTACAAGGTCTTCACACTTTCACTGATTGGTAGTTATAAATATATATACGTTAATAGTACATATGTCTTTACTCCATTCTATAAGTAGCTTGCTGAATCCAATATTCCTATTATACGAAAAAGGCCTTTGAAATGAAAATGTGTTTACAGCGCTCTGACAATATCTGTACAGTCTAGACTCATTCGCAGTCTTTTTTAAGCAACCCATTTTTCAATAAGCCATTATTTAAATTTAATTTACTAAGTCATTATTCTCACAAGAATAACATAAATGCTTGCATTTTTTCCTCAAATAAGAACGGTAGTAGTTATTAAAAGTGTTCCTGCAAAGAATCTTTCTACTTCTCCTAAAAGCACTCTACCAGGCGGCATACGTGTTCAAATATAGCTGAAATTCATATTTATACTTTTTAAGTGTAACAAAGTGCTAAGAATGTTGTTGTAGTACAAAGCATCTGATTTAGTAAACGTCTGTGTAATCATCAAATGCAAATGCTTATAGGTATAATGTTGTTTTAATCAGTGTTCCGAATTTACCACTAGGCTCCATTTCTACCACTCACCTGGTAAAAAATGGTAAAAATTGGAATTTCAATATTTAATTTACTGATATTCATGTGAAAGGGCTGTGGAATGAATAAAATTAAATATAAACTTAAATTGGTGGTCCTAACTTAGCAACGCTATGTAAACTACATATATTTTACCTTTTTTTATCATTTACTACCCAAAATGGATTGTGCATCTTTACCATTTTTACCACCAATTTTTGCCAGGTGATAAAAACCACTCGGAATCAGCTCCCTATATTAAGTAGTAGGCGTGCAAATGGAATAAACATCAGGCTGTACAAACTAGTGTACGTAGTAGTATGCATATTTGCATTAATGTAGATAAAGGAAATGGAAAGATACGTACATACAACCTGGAGCGAAAAGATACACAATGCGTGGGAGTTGAACTTGCCTTTGGTTGTGTAAATGTTTGTGTTTAGAAGATCAATGTATCATGTGGCTGTTGTTGACTGCATTCTGGTCATTTCACTAACAAGACGTTGAAAAATGAAAGGAAGTTTATGCAGAGACAGAGCAGCATTTGTCTGTCACGCTGTTTCACACGTCGTCTACTCCATTAACCATCGCAATGCCCAACACCGGATCCGCTCTACACCACAAACGAACGCTGCATGAAGTACTTGAACTTTCACTCTTATTACCCCAGAACCGTTAAGAGTGCTAGTAGTGAGCGACAAGGGTGAATTTTGAATGTTTTATAGTCATGGTCATAGAATCTCCATGTTCCACGAGACTACAACCCGTCCTTACCTAAACAGACCATTTACTGTGCACAAGAGAGCTACTTCGTGTAGCTTTCTCGCATTCTGATTTCGTGCTTATCATCGTACGCATGTATGTATATACTAAATTTCGAAAAAAATTCATTTTGAAAAGTGACTGGCCAACTTACGATTTTTTATATTTTAAGCATGTTTATGCTTTTTAAATGTGGCTACTCTTTCTAAGATGGCGCATTGCTACAAATAAGACATCATCAGAAAATAAAACAGATTTATATTATATCAGATTCGAGTAATCCTAAATTGTGATTTGTGTGTGTGTGCACGGAAATATTACATCCCTATATTACATATATACATAGATAAGAAAATGATATTTTAAATGATATGATATACGCGAACAAGCGTATAAGAACACTACCCTATGTTAACAATTGTTTCAGTGCATTGTGCTGCTTTCTAAAGCACTAGTTGTGCTTCAACCTGATAGTCGTTGTGTTATGTGCTAGTGCTAGCAAGAGTATGAGATGAATGAATTGAATACTCCGAGAGAGTCAAATTGTGCAGAAAAGCAAGAAGAAATGCAAATTATATTTTGTTCTGTGATACATGTGTCAACCAGTAAAAAAGAGTAAATTTAATGCAGTACGGATCAATATCCATGACAAAAACAGGCGTCCAAAAGCACCGTTATTAGGGAAGAAAACCGCCAGGATCCTGAACAATTGCGACAACATCAATGATGCACCACAATCATCTCGTAAACATGGGTATTGCACTGCTTGTTATTTGAAAAATGTCACAATACATACAATTGGTTACTTTATTATTTAGCCTGAATTCTTACAACTACAGTTTTCCAATCAGAATCAGAGTCAAAGCAAAACCTTAAAAAATCATTTACAATTTTCGTCTACAGTAGAAAATAATAGTAGTGATTTCGCGTACGCACAAAAATTTCAGTGTATTGCTCGTCTGTAATCACGGACGCCTTAACAATTGTCAACTTTCATAGCAAATCGATTGTGTTCGGATGCATAACGATTGTTTGAAATGGATACTAAACGTTTAGGTAGACATTTATCTCACAACAAATGACATTTGTTTCCTAAACACAGACATTTAACATCCGCATCAGTACCTCTGAGACATCAATGCCTGAAAGTCTTGAAGACATTTAGACTAGACATTACGCTCAAGTGAGCCAAGACCAATGATTGTTTAATCTATAAATGTCAATGTCCTTCTTGACGTTTAAATAATGTGACGTAAATTAAGGAAGTCATGAGCTCGAAGAATGCACCCGTAAATAAATATAAAAATGTACGTAGATACGAAGAGCTTTTCCGCTTTCACATTGTTTCTCTGTGGGAGAAAGCGGTAAAAGCATATCGCGCGATATAAATACGTAGTAAACAACTAACTACTGACAGGAAACATTTCCATTTTTTAGACATAAATATGATAATGCATGTGGTAGTTGTGGGAAATGCTTCCTGAAGAGATAGGACAAGACATGGAAGGACAGAACACGACAACCTTTTCCACTCGCCGGTATAACTTTAGACGAAGAAACTCTCACAAACTGTAGAAAATTTACTGCCTGAGTGCTTCGCAGGATTGTGTTCGTAGCACATGAATACTTGTATCCAAGTCATATTTTCTTATTCCATCCATTCCTTACCTTATTACTTTACTACACTTTTCCTTATGTGGAGAGTGGTTTATCAAAATTGTGTGGGTCCTAGGCTGCCGTGAAAATAGACACGTATTTAGAAGGGTAGAAACATAAAAAATTGATGTGAAGTACACAGTAAAACAAAACCCGTACTTTCTCGGGATATTTTGAGTGAATTCATATTTATGAGCTAGTTCAGAGTTGATATAATTTTGATGCACACATAAAAGATGCATCGTAATGATTGTAAACTTTGTATGATAAGCCTTACCTTTCTATGTATTTAAACTAAATTTATTTTTTAAATCACTTTCAGCGTTAAAATACAAAAATCTAATTCGAAATGCAACCATCCAAAGTTAATAATCCTATCAAATTCTGAAGCTCTTTTCATACCTAGTTTTATTGGTCCAAGCATTATATCTAGCAACACGTAAGTATTACCATTTATAAACAAATATAATATTTAAAACCGTTCAGTGATGTCATAAAATCTGGCTTTTGTTATTATTAGTATTATACATTTTGACCGTGAAAGGTCTTTTGGCATAAGATAATCTCCTTGTTTGTAAAATTAACTTGGTTATAAGAAGGTAAAAGGAATATCTTGTCCTGCTTAAGTAGTGCATGGTCTATTTAGTGAGCAAAGTCTAGCGTCAGATCTCTGATCGTGAGAAATGAGCCATGTTTCTATAAGTTATTCATTCGGCATCTGGATACATACTTATTTGCATCCCATTTCCTTGCTAACAAGGCACTACCATTTAGGATTTCTCACTTTCAGCATAATCATCATCAACTAATAATTACATCTATCAATATTTACACCATTTCCAATCCTACGGTTTGCTAATTGCTAAAGCTTTAACTTATTCTCTAACAGTTCTTGTGTGCATATGATATTATGGAAACAGAGGAAAATTCCATAAGGAACTCCTTCACAACTCCGATGTTTGTCTAAATAATATTCTTCTTGATCTTCTTTATGTCTGCTTCCGTCAACTGTGTCATATTCATAAATTGAATTTAGTCATTTATTCAAAATGGTTTGCTTAATACGGGTGAAGTTTTTGAGTTTTTAAACCTCTTTTTGAAAACAGTTAAAAAATCTAAAAATCTGAATCTGATGAAGAAATGAGAGTTTTAAAAAGTAAAAGCAGTAAAAATTGAAATTTTAAATATATCGCAGTTTCTAATGTACTTATTCAAAATGTTTTTGCTAAATCAAATACTACTCGCGGTAACCACAATTGAAAAAATGGATTAGGTATCTTAAGGAACTCAATATCAATCTCCCAAATATTTAGCACTATTTTACGGTTTTATTGGATTTTTTACGCTATTCGAATCACAGTTTACCTGATTCAACTGTAAAACGGCACGTGGCTTTTGGCTTCTGAGCTCTTTTGTCGCCTACAATTTGATTCACTCTTGTGAATCGGCAGCCCGTTTAACCTCTCAACATCCGAATATATACCAAGCGTGAACCATTTACAAGTAAATAGATTATCAAAGTTCAAAGCTTATAAACGATAACTTGATAAAAGTGATTTATAGCCATTTATGAAGGGAAATCAAAAGGAAATTACACTATTTGAATAAATCTCTTCAGTCTTGTACTTTACACACTCATTCAAATTATATGTAGGAGTAAATAGGTACATGATGTGCATGTATTATAAATTAATCCACCAAATAGTAAGTCTATTCTCAATAGAAATGGTGACTGGTTGAGTGATTTTCGAAATTGAGCACACGTCAATACAATTTCTCAAATTCATCCACAGGGAATGAATTCCAGGATTTCAACACTGCAAAATTCGAATAGTGTGTGGTGTCTGAGGCAGTGTTCGCAATTTACCACCCGGGTTCCATTTTTACCATCCACCCGGTAAACATATTAAAAAGGGTAGCAAAAATTAGAGAGATCTCAAAATCTTTGTTTGAGAAAGGCTACAAAATATAAATTTAAGGAATCACAATCCATTCCATAAGTTTATCCTGAAATTACAAATCATTACTTTTTCAAAACTTTTTAAATTTGTTTATTACTTGTATACCTTTTTACATACTAAAATGTTGTGGAATGAAAAAATTTAATTAAAATTAGTGTTCCTATAGTGTATAATAAAATGATGTTTTTACCACTTATCACCTAAACTCGACCTAAAATCAAACGTTGTTTTACAAATAAACAATTGAATCTGACTTCCCATTTACAACAAAACAACCTCTCTATCATGCCTTACAACAGACCTACTTACATGGAAGTACCGTTAGTAAATAGTCATTAATTTGACAGCGGTTGTCGAATTATTCAACAAACCCACTATTCATAAGTTCACCTTAATAGGATTGAATAGGTTAAAGATCAAAGACGAAACAGCTCCAAAAATATCCTAAAAATGCTAATATTTGACTACGAATGCAAGCAGAAGATATTCAGAGGTAATGTGTAAACCAAATTCTTATGAATGAAGGAGAAAACGGGACCACCCACAGAAACAGCACAAGTGCATAATCCGACTCTTATTTCTTACAGAGGCAAAGAGACAGTGAGGGGTAGTATTCTTTGATTTTGAGAAGCACGTAAGCACTACCCGAGAAAAGCAAAGTAACCAAGTGAATGAGGAAGAGATTTGATTGCTGTTGGCAGTAGCTAAATTTTGAATTAAACAACTTTCCTTTGCTATTCCATCCTTTTTGATTTCGAGTGCATTGCTTTGCCATACATTTCTATTCTCTGCTCCACTTCACTCAATCTATCTATATTAGTGAGAGAAACTCAAAGTAATTGACTTAATAAACTTCTGCCCGCTTCTTCGTGACTCGGCAACCGCAAGCAGCAACGAGAGCCAGACACACACACACACACAGACTCAGAAACTACGAACATGCATCCAGTACTACTGGCTTGGCTGTACGGACGAAAATAATAAGTATATCTTATTATAATGGTTCTTCTACAGCAACATTGGACAAAACTGGGATAAATTTATACTTACCTCGAGTTGATTATACGGTCGACAAGAGAATGGTAAAGTAATGGGCCCGCGCTCCGTTGCACAGTACTTATGCATTGGTATCTGCCTACTGCTACAGTAATACGTACACAGTACGTGTGTAGAACGAGCAAATATTAAGTACACTCAAGTAAATGTAGTGTAACCAAACCAAGTCAGGAAATTAGACAGCATCATTATCGGTTTTCAAGGAGCGACATGCTAGCCTCTTAGTGTAGATGTTGTGGTAAGCAAGTCAACAAGCCGGAAAATTGTGATTAGCTTATTTGCATACGTTCATTCAATCTCACCTCAGTGCACATCTGCTCTCTCACTCTCTCTATTCCCCCTCTTCGCTTCATCATTCACTCGCCCTTGTAGCTCGTCCTTCATCAATCAATACGGAATTACAATAGATACGTGCCAAACACATAATCTGCAAATTGTATCACACAAATCTACTCGGGTATTATGGGCACAACAGAATATTCCGAGCATAGCGAAAATTAACTGTTAATAATGAACTACGTAATATTTTGAATGACTCGCTCTCAAGTACGGGGCTAACGATAGTAATTTCAATTGACCAACGTTGTTTTGTTCAAGCTAGGTACATCTAGCTCCTAGCAAACGTATAAAAATAGAATGTTCAGGTGCCCAATTAATAAGTAGGACAGCAGAACTTAAAATGTGAAAATGGAATCCGCTCTGCGTTTTCTCCTTAACTACACCATCTTTCATTGGAATGTGTCCAGTGTCAGTTCAAAAACTTGGAAAACGTCGTGGGAAATCGTACTAAAAAATCGAATCTGAATATCAATTGTAGATCCCGAACATTTCAAAACCAGTTGGAGTGCGAGAATGGAAAAATGTTTTTTTTGGGCGGGGCAGATGGGGAAAAGGGTGATTTCACATCACAGGATATCATTATAAAAAAGTATTACTTTTGTCTACTAACTTCGCATCTGGTTACTTATTACCAAATTTCTTCAATTTAATTTGCATAATATGTAACTGAATTCCAGTAAAATTTTACCGGAGAATCTGTTAGTGAAAGCTGACAACTTTCTCCACGTTATACATTAGCGAGTGCACATCATATTCCCCTTTCTTACTTGCCGTCGTCAGCATTCTTCTCTGAATTTCTCATCCAGCTTTTTACGAAAGAGCATCTCCCTTTAAATAAGCGAAATGCCGTTCTCTATCGAAGGAGACAATTGATCTCTCATGCAGCCTACTATACAAACATGCTGTGAGTGAGCAGAAGAAACATCCCATTTCAACTCCTGATCTGATTTACGAGCCTCTGTTCAGATCGCATACGAGATGTAAATCAGTGAATATTGATCCTCAATGTACTACTAGTTTATTCCAAAAAGGTTTTCATCTCAGTTCACTTCAGCTTTCAATTGCACTTTTTCACATGCCCAATGGATGTCATATCTACAATCTACGAGACTCACAGGCTCCCCAACTGCAGTCCGCAATACACAGATAAGTATGTGTACAAAATAGAACAGAGTAAGAGCAAACAGCCACATTGATGCGATGGCATCATTTGTATACAAAAATAGTAATCAGATTAGACCACGATATACTATTTGTGTGTATCTGTACACACATCAAATATTTTCAAAAGAAATTGCTCACGGCATTGCGTATCCTTTATCACGTTCTAAGATCTTATAAAAATATGTATACAAAGCACAGTTGACAACCATGCGTGTAGTATATACTTGAAGATAGTAAAATTGAGAAAAAGCATATATGTATATACGGATAGGATATAATTACGGAACATCTACTAAAAAATTCAACTTTTTCTAGGGGAAGTAGTACTTGCCCCGTGAACTGAACACAAGTGAATTTTCACCACAAACTGCTGACAAGCAATTTGTATTGAACGATCTGACATATAATGACGACGACATGCAAAGAATAAATAGGCATTAGGATAAGTGGGAGTACATGACCGGTTGTGTGTCATGTTTGTGTTTACTCTGGCCATCACAATAATCATCCTGCCTCGTTCCTCCCGCCGTGGGAGTGCTCCTCGCCAATAAAGGCCATGCAACAAAACAGGGAAACATGCACCAAAGTAAAGGCATATTTTATAATGGCGAACCGTTTCCTTCCTTCCTCCTTGTAAACAGAATGGAACTCTAAAAGCATCTTGCTGCACTCAAGTCAAGTCGCTCTCAGTTCTTATGCAAATTCACTTTCTCTCTATCTCTCTCTCTTTCGGTCCTTTTGAAATATCTCTCTTTCCTCCCGAACTCACCACAACATTGCTCAGTGGAGCTCGACCACAAAACTATTCCAGAACCACACAACCGACACTCAGGTCCAGCAACACAATACACGGTGTTTAGATAGACAAATCTGTGTCTGCTCACTGAATCATTATTCACATTTTCACTGGATTGTTCCTAATTTAAACTTGGCGAATAAATTAGCAACGTACAGTGTCTTATTCATACTGACAAAAATTAGAATATGCTTAAATTTACGACTACATAAGAAACACCACTTGGGAAATAAGAATCTAGAACATAAAAAGATTGTATTCCAAAAATATCCTCAGTATCTTTTCCAGCACAATGTAAGTAGGATATACTCTGAAAGGGAAGTGAAACGTAGTACTTATTGTTTATGTAACTACTACTATGCTTGCTACTTAATCGCTACGTGAATGTGAGTCTGTCCCGACTGTATTCAAGCAAAATGCGTGTAATGTAATTTGAATATTGTATAAAACAATGTATATTGTTTTACTGCGATTGGAAAAGGTACAGCAGTCAATAGGAATGACTGTATTCAAGCAAAATGCGTGTAATGTAATTTGAATATTGTATAAAACAATGTATATTGTTTTACTGCGATTGGAAAAGGTACAGCAGTCAAAAGGAAAGGCGGCATCAACCCGACCCACTGTTACAGTACTTACATACTTACTGTATGTATACACAAACACACACAGACACACACATACAGAGAAAGTAAAATATTGGAAGAAAAGAATAAATACTCGGATACGCAGAATTTACGTACTAAAACAGTGTCTTATTCTCCATGTAATCTGCATCTCCTATGACATCATGTTAGGCAGGAGAAAGTAGAGCGTTTGGAGAAAGGATAGAAATCGAAGACGAATTTCTATACAGCTAACGCCGTTCCCCCATCTCATGTGAAAATACTAGTTTGCATAGAAATCCCGTCGTACACCTTCTACACATTCTCAATCGGCATTCATTTCATTTCATTCATTCGTTTGCAGTCCCACACATCTATACTATCTTACACATGTATTCATCTTCACCAGGCAATAAGATATCTAAGTTTCTTTCTCTCATTCACCGTGAGATTACCAGCAACTCCAAGTTTAAGACTTAGCATAAAATATTTAATGCTTGGCCGTTTCCATAAAATCTTCGATTGCACCGCACGCTAAGCCTTGCTGCCCAAATCGTATTTTAAGTACGTATATGCTCCATTCTGATAATTTGAAATCGTAAATTCTTAAATGCTGTATGCAAACACAATTTTTTTAAATTAAATCCCTAATGTTTTTCTTAAAATACTCCGGTAAACATTAACTTAAGTTGGCAGTTGACTAAGCTCACAATATCCTAATAATCCACAGAGAATCAAAGTCGTATTTAATTAAGTAAGAGGTTTCTTTTAGCCTTCA
>JABASC010001962.1:0-19965 GCA_019776185.1 Plutomurus gul | reverse complement strand
ATATTTTGTATGGTAAAACTTAATTGTGCAAATGCCAATGCGGATGTTGACTTTTAAAGCAGATGGATATTATGACAATACACCCCAGCGTATACAGCGGTATACTTACTAGTGCAGTAGTACTAAATTTCACCGCACTTCCTTGAAACATGGTTGCAGACAAATGTGGACTGAGCAACCTGATCAATGTTACTGTAGGTCATGACTGCGATTTGCACAGGGAGGGCCAGACGAAGGAATTACTTGTAATGAAATCCTATGTACTGCTCTACTGTTAGCAGAGGAAAGCCTTCTGCACAAATGAATACTACAACGTTGGAGAAAGGGTTGCCACTTAAGAGCTCAAATATCATATAAAAGCGACTGTTATTCTTGTTTAATGCTGGTATTTGGTCAGAACATGGGCCAACAATCTCTGTTTCAACCGAGTCCACAACATAAATAGTATCTACACAATAAGTAATGGTACATTTTACTGAAGTGAACCGAAAACGTTACGGTGCAAGTCCAGAAACTCTGCGTTCATGGACTAGAATGGAAAAGGGTCGTTTCCACGGATTTCGATGATGATGAGGTTGAAAATGAGAATTGTCGTAGATGAGAGTAGAGCGGTAGGAAGCGTGCATGCAACGGACTTACAGCCCAAGTACACAAAGTGCTTCTTCATTCCATTCTCGTCACTTAAGCCAAAATTGCCGTGCAGTCGTTTCATTGCCGAAAGTGGTGGAGAAAGTCTTTATGCCTGTGAAGAGAAAATAGAAAAAGGTCATCCCACTCTGCACGATTTCACTGCAAACTCCCTGTTTTCTCTTATTGTTAGATATTCCAGTTTAAGGATTTCTCTCTCTTTCTCTGTCTCTCTTAGGCCGTTTGTTGTTAGAGAGCTTTCTAGTATTTGTAGTTCATTTCGTATTATGTTGAATTAAATTCGTCTGTTATTTAGCCGAAATGCAGCAGCATCGTGTAAGTACATAGTAGACACGTAGTACAGAAGTAGGATGCAGGATCTACCTACCTTGTCGTAGTATGTTGAAAGTGCGGTAGTATCGAGTGGAGTAGGTTAAGTAACCGTGAGTTTGGGTAGGCAATCTGTCTGCTAGGTTCTGTGCGGTAGGTACATACATATGCACTGCTGTTGAAATCGCATGTGCCGAATCTGCTGTGTATCTCCCAGTTACACAATTCGGCTCTAGAGCCGTTGTATTTAGCTGGATCATTCCTCGTTCGTACGCTCACTACAGATACGTGTGTGCATGTTGAGAAAGAGAGCAGAGAAGCTCGTCCGTACTTTTCGTCTACCTCTTCGCTGCTGCTGCTGCTGCTGCTGCTGCTACGGTTAGCGTTGGGATTGGTTTGGTGTGGATGGTGCTCTGCCGACAAGACGGGAAGAGAGCCGAACGGAATTTCTCTGTGTACGAGTCCCCGACCGGGACTCCAATGTCAGTCATAGAATACCCTTGGGCTCGACCGGTCTCACTGTCCTGTCCTCTTGTCCCTCTATTGTTTTTGTGACCTGTGAATGAAACTGTTCAGACGAAAAATAGAAAATTCAGATAGGTAAGTCACAACGTCTCACTTTTTCCTAATCGTAGTCCACAGTAGTAAGAGTCTAGTGTGTGCTTTCTAATTCTCATTCGACCATGCGCCACCATACGTTACTGTGTGCCCGCTAAGGAAACAGTCTCAATTATGTAATAAACAGGTTTTCTCATTTTATACGTACAGCATGTTCATTTAAATAAACTAAATATCGACAATTATGTACCTAGGTAATAGACAGCTGAGTTGGTGTGCTTTTAACGAGTTTGGGTTGGTTTGATGCTTGTATTGTGGTTCTAAGGGGAAATGGTAAGACGAGACACGTCAACTCACTCTCAGCTCTTTAGCAGCTAAGATTGATGTGGCGAATCTCTCAGTTGTTTTTGATCTATGCGGTGTGTGCGAGTATAAACGAGGCGCGTGTTGTAAAATTGTAAACGAACTCTATTTTTGACTGCCTTCACTCACTAGACTTCTGTTCTATAATTATCCGTTTCTCGCTTTCCAGTAAAGAACGAGATGTTCTCTTTTCTTGGCCTTGTATATTACACACTATCTTGCACTCTCTATTGCGGCACACAGATAAAATTTCACTCACTCGAACGTGTGCCTTGTGTAAAACGATAGTATGCACTTTATGCTAGTATTGGCACACAATTTTCCTACTGCAGCCTTTCAAAGACAAAAAAGTATTTTCTCTATGAACATGATTTCAGCAGGCACAAAAGGCAAAAGGCATTTAATTATACATGTTGTTGATGTATCCATACAGACTGTGCTGATAGTGAATAAGTATACTGTCTTGCCGAGCCTGTGTTTTATGTAAGGTAATTTACAACAAATTATATAAGGAGTGCCGACAGACAACTAACATTATATAACTAGCAGATAAAAACGCACAAAGCAAGAATGTTGTAAATTAAACAGATAGAGAGTGCACGCAGTCAGGTAACAAATCCACCGCACTTCAGTTCTTAGATTCAACAATGGAAGTAATCGACTTGGGAATTTTATAGAAAAATTGCAACTTATGGGTGAGGTCGTCTGTTCATATTTTATTAATATGCACCAGTACCTACGCTTTCTGGGTGTTCACATGTGCATTGCTTGTATTCAAGTTAGTGTTCAATAGAAAGGCTTTACGAGTACAACATATTAATTACTCTGGATGAAGTGTTGAAGTTGAAGTTTGGATTTCAATTGGCGGATATCTATTTTTGGATCCTCTCGTAACTGTTTAGCATGTTTCGTGTTTACTAAGTCGTCCAGAAATAGAATGCATGCCTTTGAGTACAAGCGGCAAAGTATCTGTAGTCAAGGCAAGACAAGAAAAGTCAAGTTAGCGAAGCTAAAGTCATCGAAGTAAAATCTGTCAGCAATGCTTACATTGGAACATTTACTATGCAGTCTATATTTAGGGGCCCTCTGTAGATTTCAAAATCATTCAACATCCAAACCACAATTCAACAAGGGGAAAGAAAATCTCGTTTATATTTTTGTTTTGTCAGGATAGCCACGTAAATTGGTGAGGACATTACATACAAGGTGGCTTAAAGCTGGTTTAGTTGGAAATGATATAAATGGCTTAAATGAGAATTCAACTTTCTCTAACCGTTCCGTCATACACACAACAGAAATTAAGGTTAAAAAATCTATACAGAAACCCATTAAAATTATATTTGTTTAAATCAAAGAATTATAAATTGTTATTGGAACCACAATGTAAATATAGAAAGATCATAAAAATAATCTATTTTAAGTGTGCAAGATTGACCTGCCCTACTTGGTTGTAGTTAATTTTAGTTAACTAATTTTACTACATGAGTGCCAGGAATTTGTGATGCTTTCGCGTGAATGAAAGAAGTCTAGAAACAAATGGCTCTCCATTTTAACATACATTTGTTGAGCTAAACGGGCTTGTCTTGTCTTGTCTGCACTCACTCCGATCTTAAATGAAGACGTGTGCGGTCTGTGTGCTGTCGTGTCGCTTCTCAGTAGGTCTCTAATAAAATGTAAACGGGCTAACGTTTACTAAAAGGAACTTTGAAAAAATACGACCGAGAGACTCATTGTAATTTTCAGAGTGAATGCATATATATTTTCTCTAGTTGAATGCGACTAGCGACAATTTGCATCTCTGTACTGCGACAGTGACTGCATGTGCTTCACTGACGAAAACAAACACACACACTCGAGTTGACAAAATATAGTTTTATCGTTTCCATTATCATTCTGGTGTGTTGAAAGATACTCTGCTATGCACTATGCACCACTACGAAATTTGTTTACATAAATACTAACGATTTAAATTAGCATGAAACCGACCTTTGGTTTTTTCTGCTCAAGTAACATTACAGTCAAGAGTTACTGCAATGAAGTTACAGTAGATTACTAAATGACTTTTGTACCGTGTGTGCGTATGAAACCATACTGTAAACCTTACGGTGCTCTAGCCCTCTATTCAAAGGAGCATTTTATCAGACATAGGAAGTACTTTAAGGCAGTGACTAGTATTTACCTATTGCATATGTAGGCACCACATACGTCAGTAACGTCACTGAAGATTAAATAGATTGTGATGTACGCACTATTAGTCTTTCGACTTTGGAGTGTCTGCGTGCTGAAACCGTGCTCACCCTGCATTACATAATGTTGTGGTATACGGGTGGCTTGTGACACCGTGCTCCGTGGATGCACAGGATACATGTAGGTAATAGACTCACCGTTCTGACAGCTACTTCTACACAATCGTGCGAAGTGCACACATTAGCATATTATACTTACATACGTGTGTACGCACTGGGGCGACAATTCGAGCTGAAAGCTGTTATCTAGTATCTGACAGGCAGTTTGTGTCAACTCAATTCAGCAAGAAATATGCATTTCACAGACTTTGAGATAAGTGAATGCATAGATGGAGAAAGGAGCCTTCTCTTCTCATTTTATTGCTCTTGTGTATATACAATATAAAGCCTGTCCTGTCTCCTATATGACTTGACTTGAAAGCATTAGGCAACAAGATAACACAAGAAAAGCGTTGTGTTGTTTCTTGTCGCTGCTTTTCCTGTTCTTGTTAAGAGAAATTTAGCTTCGCGTTCCACGTCAGAATTAGATATTGGTCGATTCTGTCCGATACAATTAGTACGCGCATACATAAATTTAGCATTTAAATGAGGCTTTTGCGTTGTGGAAGTATACGTGTACACGGGGAAGACAATGTTTCGTAGAAAGTAGGTTTTTAAGGTTTAAGTGCTAAGTGTTGGCGCATCATCGTAATTAGTAGGAGGAGGAGTAATTATAGACGAGGCGTAGTGGAAAGTGTTCTGTGAAAATTAAACGGAACGGAAGATTTATTGAAATAGATAGTGTTTGAGATTGAAAGGTCGAGGATCTGGGGAAAAGGAAAAAAATGTGGTTTATAATAGAATGGTAAAATTACCTAGAAATTTGAGATTACGATTTAACGTTTGCTTTGAAGAATTTTACTTGGTCTATCCACTAAAACACCCAAAGGCCTTGAGACAATTTAGAATTATTCCTGTCTTACCAGTCTAAAAATATAAATGCCTACACAAAATAGTTAAACAAATATAAATATATGTACATACACTGCACTACAAACAAAATGCAATACAAATAAAGCCATACAATGAACTAAATTGTAAGTATCATTGTGCTACTGGGCTATTTCTTGCATTTCCCCCTCATAGCTGTTAACATTGAGAATAATAATTCACCTACATATTACCGATAAATAAAAAATGATGTTTACACCCTACTTCACATTATCCTTCAAACTACTGACGCGACTATATATTTCAATCCTTTGTTGTTACACGATTCTAACATAGTATTAGCAATTCACTTGTGTGTGTAATTTAAATAACAATTTTACCGTTATGCACAGCCTCTTTTGTTACTATTTACTTATGCATACAGCCATACAGGCTAACGAAATTAAGGATCAAGATATGCATTGTTTCCAACATACAAGCAAATTTCTTATGTGTGTAACTATTATATTAAACTTTACCTCTTGGTAAAACAAACCATTGGTTGCGCAACTAAAAAGAGAGAGTAAAATCTGCAAACCTAACCTATCCATACTATAAATACAAGAAAAGCTAAATACTGCCGGATAGGTTAGGTTTTTAATGGCTGCCCACGATGCAACCACTGGTTTACAAAGTATCCAACAATTTATTTAAATTTAGAAAAGGTTGAAATAGACGAATTGAATGTAATTTTGACACTGCTGCTTATATACATACCTGTATAGCATGTTGAGATTAACGACTCTTGAGTTTTGAGGGGGGAGGAGAATATAGAGGTGAGAGTCCATTATATTTATTTCACCCACCTTTCAGAAGTAGAAATTTGAGAATGTATATATTTACCATACCTTTCTCCTACCACCACACGTTCTCCCATTTTTTAAGTTGTGCGGGTGGCAGAAATTGTTCCCAGGTGGGAATTACTATGGCTTCTTCCTGTATGTGCACTTGCTGGAAATACATTTTTATTTCCCTATTGATAAAAAAAATGATAGTACAAACCGACGTAATCGGATACGCCAGTTTTGAATAGGTATTCATCCTGACACCAGCTATAAATACAACTGGGGTTGAAAAAATAATCATTTGAAATTTTATTCCCTCGTAGAGGCTGCATACCATCTTGCAAAGAATTTGTAGATGAAAATTAAACTAAATTCCGTATAATATGATTTGGACTATTTAAAAAAAAATCCACTATACAGAATGTATGTATGTACATAACTTTAGAAAAACATATTATAAAGTATAGATTTTTCCATTATTAAATGTTATCTGACCCTCCGACCTGACTTCCGAATCAATGCTTCTTAATTATTATCCAATTAACTGTCCTTGTGAAAGCTTATTGCAAAGCATGCATGTCGGTAAAGCGTTGTAGCAATGGTACAAGAAACGACTGCACATGATAACGGTACAAGGAAAGAGAAAACATACGAATTTTCTTGAGAACTTTTCCTTCACTTTACATATTGGTGGATGCAGAATTGGAGATAGTCGCTGCTGGTGTGTTCCTTGCTTACGATGACGATTTAGGATTTTCTAAAGACGAAGCAATGCGATCTGGGAAATTCATAGTGACATGGGAATCTAAAGCATCGACAAACTTCCTCGATGTAAAAGGATTAGAAGACTCGACAGAAGTCAAACACAATTGTGGAGTCTAGTCAGTCAGTCGCTGTGCTTACAATTTGTAGTGGTAGCCGAACAAGAATGTTTTTGTTCGGCAAGCCAGATTTGATGAGAAAAGGAATTAATACGCTGTGACAAATTATGCAGACAATTTGATCATGTCATTCTCAGCTGTTTTCTCTTCGTTCGGTGTAAATTCTCATTAAGACTCCTGCCTACTTTATCTTTATTGTTATTTCCATGTATTTATTATCTTAAGGATTTTACACACACAACACCCTTTATATGTTGTGGATGCAAATTGCTCATTTGGCATACCTACCTTGTTACCCCTACCTAAGTGTACAGTACATGCTATATTGTAACAGTCAATAGTATCACAGCAGTACGAGAAATTATTCTTTCATTCTCATTCTCAATACACACACACTTAAAAGAAGCGTTAGCAAAGCCGTGAATGCTAGCCCCCCCCCCTCAAGATAGCAAATCACGTTTTGCGTATTTCTATAACCTCAAATACATAGCAGACTGCACCTCGCTTAAAAACACTATGCTTCGTATAAAAGTAACTGTCCGCTCAGCGGTACCACATTTGTTACTACTTATTTTGCAAGAGAATTGAAAATTTAAAGACTTTCCTCGTGTCGAAGGCTAATAACGAAAAGCGTTTAATACCCATTACATGCACAATAAAAGAAACAAAAATAACCACTCCGAAAATAAACTCCGAATAACTATCTTTAGCACGCGTTCTATTGTACAGTAAACATCGTTCCTTTCTACACTGTTGACAATATTTTGTACTATGCGACAAACACTTTCAAAATTGTTTTGAAAATGGGATAACAAATATATATTTACCCCTTGTATTTACATATATCTGTATACACTTGTATAGCAAATAGCAATCATTGGTTATAGTGGTAGTGTACATTCAAGAATTATGATTGACTCATTGCGCTATTACACTAGGAATTAGTCAGGCAAATGTAAACGTGAAAATAGAGTTGTATATGGCAATATTAACAACTGTCATTAATGCTACTAGCAATAAGTAGGACCTCCTGAAATAGCCTCTCCCTAATTTGTTGAGTGACAGCTTATTATTGTTATTTATTCTTCTGTGGGAAGGTCTGACTTCATCCGTTGAAGGACTGTGACATTGTGTGCTGGAGTAGCTTGTACACAATAATAGTGGCAAATAACAATTGTGTATCTACCTTCCGTCAGTTCCAAATAAAGCTGCAGTTACAAATAGATTTGTAGTGGTTGCTGCACTCGTGCACGGTATAAAATAGGTCGATGTACTTGTACAATCGTGTGTACTACGCAGAATGCAGAGTAAAGGATACAATAAAAATTTATATTGATGAAAACATTTGTACGGTCATTTGAGACAGTATGGTCTCCGAAGCAGTTTTCTTCTAATGATTTACTCTTAACTTACGCAGTTTTCCCCAGTTTTTTTGCTATTGAGTGTGAACTGACGGTGACTCAAGTGATCTGATTTGAAATTGGCTAATTGTGTTTTATTTTGTGAATTGTTAGTCGGTGGGTGGGTGAGCGGAGATCGTCATGTTAGTGGCGATACCTGAGGCGCCGGAAACGAGCACGTCCACTCCGTCGGTCACTACCACCTCTGCAGGTAATGTACTTCTTGGTGTGTAGAGAAAAATTAATTATTGTTGTTTGGGGCGCTTGTTCTTGGAAAGTCCGGGTTGCAAACAGGTTCTCTTCTTGTTCGAACTGACAAGAGGGATTAAGATGGTGGTAGGTAGGGCAGGGATGTGTCTTCATCTTCTTTATGTGGTAGAAGGGTATGCGGATGTTTTTGTTGGTGAGGCGGACTAATAATAATTATAATAATAATAGGCAGTGTGAGTAGTGGCCCCATCAGGACATCTGTCATTCCTGGTCACCCGGGTTCGAAAAGTCCGATTGGCAGCGGCCCTCCTCTTCCTCCAGGGACACATATTCAAGCGTCTGTGCCACCAAGAAATATTCCTTCCAATGCTTCGCTTCATTCCAAATTTCAAGGTAACATCTACATTTACTACTCTATTTTATTGATTATTCTGCTTCCCCATCAATCTTCATTGTCCAATACTGTGATTAGACTCAAGTTCAATTTCAATGTTGATTAACTTGACCAATGACGAGAGAGACTAGAGATCGATCCACATACTACAGATCAAACTATTCACCGAGACCACCCCACTTGGTTTCATGTGTCAAGCGATGGGGATTGTGATGTGAATAATGGGATTAATGTGAAAAAATGTGATGAATTCATAGCATGGAACGGATATTATAACATGAATAGGATGGTAAATCCCATTTATCAAATTAATCACGAGACGGAGGGCACTGTGATCATTACATTAATCTAAACAATTAATCACAGTGTAACTGTGATTAGTAAAATGTTTCATTGAGACGTTTTACCCACACAAGACGAATATAAAATGTGCCATCATACGGTCATAATATTCAAATTATCCAAATATATTGGAATTGTAAAATTGCTGACGAAACGCATGTTAGCACCAATGGTGAACCCAATCACGCGACACGCGAGTTACAAATGAAGAAATCGTTGAAAGCTAATCATGGTTGTATAGCTAAGCAAAAGAAACATTTGCTGTTTTAGTTTGCTAGCAGTAGCTTGCGTCTTCGCTTTAGTAATGGTGCCTCAGAAGTTGATTGGTAATGGTATATGTAGTATATGTACTCAAATAAGCAGAACTCACACCCTTTATGATCTTCAATGCCAACCGCAGCTATCATAAATCTTTTCTTTGCCGACCCATCATTTCTCATGAAAAAACTCTTGTAGCACTTTTGCGTTCGCAAGCGCTTACATGTACTGATCGTGAAGGTGACAAAATTCTAGAATCTGAGGACTTGTTATTTCTGCGAAAAACGTTATCTAAACCAATCATGCAACATCAGCAATATTTTCCGTCTCTGGTAAACAAACTTCGTTAGTTTGACCAAATTTTCCACAATAAAGTACAACAAAAGTCAGTCTTACATGTCATATAAAAGAACCAAAAGTAATCTGAAATTCAATACAGTAGATGTAACTTGAGTTGTGAGTGCTCTTATATCTTAACTGCAGTAAAATAATTGGATTCATCTTTTTCCTAGAGATGAAATAGGATCCCTCCAGTGAAATATAGCCTTTGATCCAGAATTGTAGCAACTAATGTGGTGCGTTGCAACTATTCTTCAATGGGGAATCAAAATATGTAGTCTCTAAGCTACATGACTACGATAAACAATTTTGTCGGAAGAATATTGTTTAACTAATAATGTATATACATATCTAAATACATTTGTTTATAATTACATTTAGTACCCAATTTACTTAAATATTCCAAGTTTTAAATATCTCAGATATCCGACTTCGTTTGTACTTACAGTACATTTATTTTAGTCGATCTTTATCAACGACCATCAATTCGCTCGATTATTCAATGTTTCGCATGTAAAATAAATTCGGATTTAGTGAAAAAGTGTTTTTGTCGCTTTGAATATTTTTACACAAATCGTTACAAGCTAATTCAACTTTTTTTATCTAAATAGATTTCTAGTCTGGTAGTAAATAAGTATGTATCTTTATTTACACGCCCACGAACACACTCAGTTTTAGAAAAGCTTCATTAAAGACTTTAGCATACAATGTCGAAACCTAAGTACTACCTGTACAAGCAAATATGTCATTGAATAACAGTAACCATTACTATCTGTGTATATGGTGCAGGGATTCGCAAAAGAGCAAGAATAAGCAAAAACTGTTATTGAAAACTTGCTTCCATTTTTGCAAACACAAAGCAAATCAATTGAATTAGTTTAGAATAAAGTTTTCTATTATAAAAGTAGGTACATCTCAATAATTTAAGCTTTTCATTCCAAATATAATGTGCATATTTACCCAAGCTACTATTAAACCTATTTTGACATGACATTGGCACATAGTGAAAGTAATATTGAATATATTTTCAAGCTTCAGCCTGACACATTTACTGCGTGAATATTTATTTGATATAAAGGCTAAAAGAGAGTACCTTTTTGTATGCATGGCTAGATAGTTCCATTTTCCGGCAGAGATCCCATGCATCTAATTAGTATCTTGTATTTACCAACCATGCGCCGTTCTTACAATGGCTCAATGAAATGTTTGTTCGAAGTTGTGCAATGCTGAATAATCCTCTGTGTAATTATTATGTATGCATATTCACAGTGTATTGTACTTTGTAGTAATGTACTGCAGTCAGTCCTCACTTTTATTCGCCAAGCCTCTTCCTCCTATAATTAATCTGTGTATACTCAAACAAGCCATTTGTGCTACAACAAACTATTTTTAAGATTGTCACTGGTGACGTAACGAAAGTACGTGCGAAAGTTACCACCATTTCCCATACGAAATTGCAGTTTGTGCTCGTATCGCATCTCGTATCGCATCTTATGCAGATTACTTCTGTGTGTGTATCTATAAGCACAAGCCATTACTCACAGTACACAGAAAATCGACTGTTAACTATCACATCACACTATTTCAATTTCCACCATGATCGTAGATCGTAGGGCAAGTGATAAAGGAAATTATTTATCTGCAAAACTGAAGTGCATCGCCAGCATACGCCCGTTTATTATTATACATGTAATATGTACGATGAGACCACTACATACTGCATTTACATACTCTCTCTATGTTACTGTAAGGTGTAAGTATAGAAATGGTTCCAAAGGTTGCATTGAATTTTCTACTTTAAATGCCGACGAATTGTGAATGGGCCGTGCACATTGCAAACAGCTACATTATATTATGGTGCGGATCGGAGTGTGAGCCAAGAACGAGAGTATACGTGCACAGTCTATTTTTCTGTTCCGTTGACGTAAAAGAAAGTCGTCAACACAACTCCATAACGAAGCAACATTAAGCATATAGTAGTAATATGAGTCGTCATTTTATCAATGAGACTATGTTGCTAAGCTTGGCTTAGACTGCACTTTAATTACTTTCATTCTGCTTACTCCACTGTCTGCATAACTATACTTCCCTGCACATCTCATTGTGCAGGGTTAGGATTGCACGCACAGTAGTTAGTGATGTTGTAGCCGGCAGCAGCGGATACCACGACCCACCGACTCCACAACTACCGTGCTCAGGAAACAAAGTAGTCAACTACAAGGCTCAGATGCAGATAATAGGATGCAAATTATTCACACAAGATGAACTCAATTATGTGGGCTTTAGTAGTAGTAGCTCATTTTCAACTCATCTCATCTATTCTCATGTCAATTGGAAAAAAGCCAGCTCCAGCTGCGGCAAACGACGCTCCGCTCTTAAATATGACGTGATTTCCACGTTATTTTTGGGATTCTCACTCCCAAGTCCTCCCTAATATCTTAATGGCGAAATAACAAAACTCTTGATGATTCACTTGAACTGAACTCTGCATCCGTATCATTTTTGCCAACTCTCTTCTTGTTTATTTTCATTAATGTCACACTTCACAGTTCTGTTGCAGTTCCACTGCAACCGTAATTAGTAAGAGTAAAATTTATAATATATTATGATAAATTAAATAGATGTTTGCGTTCGAGAAATACAGCACAAATTAAATGAGTGTAGTGCGGTCTTGATAGCAAGAAGTCCATGAATAGAATTTCTGTTGAGTTAGCCTGCTTACCCGTGCATTTTGAGAACGTGCGTCAAACGTAGCCCAGGTTGTGCAATGAACGACCGACAACATAAATACCACATAAACCAAATGGAAATACATAGTTTCATAGTAGAGAGAAGAGATGTACGAACACATACAAACAAAGCGTTTGAGAGAAACCTGCACAGCGTAGTTTCTGTAGCAGTAAAAAGCAAATGTCATTACATACATCAGTCTCCTGTTTCTTCGTCCTTTTGATTCTTATCTCCATTTAGTTAAGAATTCTGCAATTAGTTGGAGTTGGAGTTTGAGTGTCTACAGATCAAATGTTAACATGCTCATGAAACGAGTACCGTCTGAAAACCGCCTGGCATCAGATATCTCACAATATAGCACACTTTTGTTATCTCTTCAGCCAAACCGTTTAGTTTTTAGCAGTTCTGCTGTACCTGTCATACTGCTAATGGTAATGCTACATCAAACGAACACTGGGCGACACTGATCTTCAGAAATGAATGGATTTTACGTTCAATGGTGACTGCAGGATACAAAGAAAGATAGGTTTAACTGCCAATATAGTGGGGCAGCCTGCCGTTCCTATCGGTAGTGTGTTTTATTTCACCATAGGGTTCTCTCGTAAAGATTGCAGTCTGATGACGAAAAGCACAAGTGAACAGAGTGAGCACATGTAAGAGAGAGAGTGCCATTTAGTATTTGAATGAACAAATAATAGTTTCAATGTAGAAGCAGTGGCGGCGCCATTACCATTTCAATTTCAATGGCTATCAAGATGAAAGACACATTATCTTAACCTTTGACTTATGTCGGATTAAAGTTGTACAGCTTGTCATTCTTCAGCATCCTCTGTGTACAGCGCTATTCCATTAGTTTTTGATGTATAAATTTCTTACTGCTCTTTAGTTACTTTCTTCCAGTAATTTAAATCTTTCGATATAGGTAGGTGCACAGTATCCCATATTGTCATGTCAATTGAAGATGTTATGTACACTGTGTACACGAACTTCTTGAAGCATATTGCATATATTATTTGGCCGCCAATGAATATAATGCAATTGCAATAGAGCAGAGAATCTTCTGCCCCTTGCGGCTTTACTGCTGGAGGTGGTGATAGACCATACATTGGAACATTCACATTCATTTGTATTCCTATTTGTATTTCTTCCGTTACTTATTGTTCGCACTGCAGTAAGCCTCAAGTAGGTTGGTAGTTGCTCTCTTTTTTTAGGACGCCAGTAACAGATATAGCAGTCTCTATATTTTCCTTTCTATCTAAATAAACAACTAACAACAGTCGTTTACATCTTTGGATTATGCAAACTGTCTGTACAAGTCACATTCCAAGACTCAGGTTTTATACCCGCAATAAATTACGGGCTAACATAAGATGTAAAAACTTTTACACTGGAGCTGTTAACACTATACTCAACTGGGGAAATGGTATTACAATCGTCCCTAGTATGTAGTAAATGGAAGATGGATACGGAATATTATATGGAGTCGTTGTGTTTGTGTGTGTATGTTGAAAGGAGCAGTCCGACTTTTGAAATTTGCTCGAGAGAGGCTCACTCGTTCCCTTTGCTTCTCTTTGTAATAATGTATAGGTACATTACTTAGGTAATGCAATGTAAAGAGAAACGGAGCAAAGGTCATGTCTTGTTTTATTTCCATTTCAGCTTGTCCTCCTACTTCTGTAAGATAGCGTGGGGAAACATTCATTTTACGCAAAAGAGACTCCTGTAGAACATTTGCTTATTTATCTATGTGTGCATAGAATGGCTATTTGTTACTGAAATTTTATTGTTTGTTTGTCTATCTAAACAAGGAATGGAAAAACTCTTAACTGCCAAATTAATGTGCACCTATTTCAAAACCATGGGGAAATATAGTGCGTATTATGAGCAGGCGATGGTCGTTATTTGTAGTAATCTTTGTTAAATATAAACTGTTAAGGTTAAATGTGAAATCAACTTTCTCTGTTCCTTATCACATTTCCCGATTTCCCTTACAAAGTTAATACAATGCATAATGTACCTATGTATAATGCATATTTTGTCGAACTGTGGGGAAAATGTAAATAATAATTAACAAGTTGCTAACTGTGCAAACACATTAATCCAAATAAATTGTCACCTGATCGTAAAACATGCTTAACTTATCTGCAGGCAAAAGGGTGAAAGAAATAGACTTGTATTAAAAATGAATTACTGAAAACTAAAAAAAATCGAAATCTTTCCAAGATTTTACGCTTACAGATGCGATGCCCTCAGATGTTAAAATTGTAGACTATTTGTAATACAAATGCAAAGCCAAGCTTAAGAAGTAAATTAAATATGGTTTTGGAAAAACGATTCGTTCCACATAATGATACATAGAAGGAGGCACAAATTTAGCCACAATCGGTAAGTATAGGCTTATATTATCAAATTTTTATTGTTTATTATTCCGCTTGAATGTTGTTAGTACACTTAATTAGTAATAAGTACTAATTGTTAGTTAGACTTGCGTAAATGTTCTTAATGCTCAGCTTGAAGATACTAATATATTGTCAGCTGAAGAAACGTACTTATACTAAATTTTCATTTTTTCTCTCATTTGCTATATTTGAAGTAATTAAATAAGCAAAATGTAGTGTTGTAGTATTCATTTTGGATATTACACTCATCAAGGACAGTGAAGGTGACTGATAAATGGAATACTAGAAGAGGTGAAGATGCAACTCTGTATAACTTAATCATACTGTAACAGAACCACTTGTACTTGTAGAATATCGTGTCCACTAAACATGCGAGCTATACAAAATTTATTGATTATTTAGTTTTTCCATTCACTAACCAATCATTCATGATATCACATTCATACAAAAATTGCAAAATCGCAAAGGTATCGACCCACGTTCATTAGTAATTTATATGGTTGACATCCTTTCGTAAAATATTAAGTAGGACTTTCTGTCCGAATGTCTGCTACTACCATTAAAGGCGGCGTCATCTTTATAGTTGTTAGCACTGGTATTACTTGCCGTATGTAATACACTAGTTAAACGATAAAGACTGCACAACAGTCACTCTAAACAATTGCAGATGGGTTGTGCAATTACATGTTAGAATGGATGAAAATAGAATAACTCCAAGGTATCCTAAACACAGTTATATATTCAGTTTGCTTACACAATTTTTTAATGACATGAAATGTAATTAATAAAATAAGAGATACTTCCAAAATACATATAAATATGTAATTAGGTATACAAAATTCTGCCAAAAGTGAGATAATATAAACGTGCTTATGTATTGGAAACTTTCTGACAGTAATTATGATAACTCAGTTTGTACAACATGTAATAATAATTTAGTTTGAACGTGCAAATTGAATTAAGAAGTCATTCACATTCGTATGTAATGTGAGAATTAATTCTTTCTACATTTCAATAGATTCTTAAAAAGCTTTGCTTCATTTCTGCTGGTTAAACTTAAGTAAACGTTTGTTACGTTATTGACAAATGTAATCACAGTGAAAGTATAATCCTATTTGTAGTGAAAGAAAATGCACCCGACAGTTATCACTGCACGTTTCGTGTTTTCTTAATAAAATACAGCTCACGACAATTTAAGGCAGTCAATTTTTTTTACTGGTTGAAAGCAATACTTATTGTTAGTAGATGGTACAGTTTATTGGAAACCATCCTACTAGTGTTGGTAATAGCTAGTGTGGCACAGAGTAGTAAGTCTGTTTAAGCCTGATGGAAGTTGAAACGCAATAGTTTTGAGGGTCTTTGAACTCTCAAGGTCAAATGGTAAATATGAAAAATGAATCGTCCAGAAATAACTCTACAGGATTGTCGCACATGAAGCAAATATTCAAATTCCAATCAGGAACTACTAATGTACATTCACCAAGATAGGCCATTGAATCATGAAAATCAAATGGTTAATGTATAGCATTGCCTTGCGCTTTCCGTTTCGTCTTCGCTTATATAGGTACACAATAAATTGAATTTCTACTTTTCGTGCTCCTTCCCTGAGTTCTTGCAAATACAAAATAAAATATATATTAACCACACGAGTTTGAGAAAATGAAGCACACAAGTGAAGCTATACAAGGACTTGACTGTGACAGAATAGAATGTACCTTGTGTACCTACAACAGTTTCACTTTCTCTTTTGGATTTGGTACTTCTACACGTATTGCATTCATAAACAGTATGGAATGGATATATTTATTTACTTATTATTAAAAAGATTAATAAGATAGGATTTCTACACATTTTGATGTAATAATATTTATTTTACCTTGAAAAGTAAAGTGTGTGTACCTACTTTAAATATGGAACATTCCTCGATGGGACGTAAAAGCTAGTTCGTTCCGAAAATGTAAAAAATGCATCACATCATCTTATGAATTTTCACAAATCGTTGAGTGCGGTCTTTAATTGCAAGTTGGAATCCTAGAGACACTGCGGCATTTTTCCATAATAAATGGTTGCTCTATAAATAATTGTTGTAGTCACTTTTTGAGAAGGTAATAATAATGGCTCGCAGCTCTGCTTAAACTTATAAAGCCTACAACACCTTAAATTGAATTTTGCAGAATTCCCTCCAATCAGAATCGTGGTGCCATCAGTCAACCTTGAATCTTTGTTTGGAGTTTACCAGTATATTTAAAGTACTACATCGTATATTTATGTATGTCTATGCCTTTCACCACACTATGTAATTGTGTCAGTATACACTATATTTTCATCAATTGTCCACTTGAAATACTCGGAGCAGGAATAAGGCGGGAGGGATTAAGGGGAGTACTTTTCCTGGCTAAATCTGCATTACATATATAAATGCAACTTTAAAGAACTACGGCGAAGAGAAAGAAATAAAATAAAATTTAATTAGCACATTACTATACATTATTTACAACTCTATGCATTATTATGAATGTAGAATGTAGAACCATGCATTTCTATTATGCAACGCTATCAAAAATTGTGTTTTCCCCAACTCCATTCCTTTGCTGGCTTTCTCTCATGCATGATTTACAAGAGAAAAGAGAAAGTCGTGAATAATACGTGTCAAAGTCAAAGTCATTTTCCTTGGAAGAGGCTTTAATGTTACTTATGTGCAGACCAATACATTTGCCCGCACCGTTCGTGCAATTTAATTCTTGTTAGTGTGTAACGGGAGAAACAGTCGAAATGATATACCCACCATTGGTACTTTTGTGTGAAAAGAATGGTGATCTGTTTACCTTTAGTTTATTACGTACGTTATCTACTCTTGTATTGTTTCTATAGTTTATATCCTTATACTGATGTAGACAAAACCTGGAGAAATTATGCCTACTTCAATTATTAAAAAAATTAATATAAACATGTTTTATGTTAAATTGAAGTTGGAATATGTACTGTACATAGTAGGTGTCATGTGCTTAGAGTATATGAATACCACAGTTGAAATTAATATTGAAAGTGTGGTAATACTGGAGATATTTAGAGCGACCCCAATTTTTGGTTTTTCAGCAACTAAAATCACTGGGTATTGGCTATTTTGGCTTGAGATAGAAGAACAACTACATACATGAGCAGAATAGTAATATCCATCGTAGTAGTAAAACCGCTGTCGAATTTCTGGGTGAAACTGTAGTTCATTGTCAGAACGAGCGTGGAAGTAGGCATAAAATTGCACTTCCTTTTTATTAGTACAAGGCCAAGGTCAGGCTCTCTCTCTCGCTCGCTCTCTCTCTCTTTAACACGGTTATCATTGATTTTACCCACTAGTTCCTACTAACAATGAGCCACTCTACCCAATCCTCGCTCAATTACTGGTCTGCATTGGAGCTCTTCACGTACGCTAAGAGTAACTATTGGATTCCGACTTTTAACCTTCCAGCAAACATTACATCTACCTTCGTTAAAAATCATTGGTTTGTTAAAGTGCACACTGTCGTAGATAGCAGTAGAAAGTGTATATATCTCTATAGTCTCTAGTATGTTTAAGTAAGTATATAGTTGTTTGCTCATAAAGGAGAGTACTACATAAAGATATCCAAATGTACGCCAACAACTCGAAATCAGTAAGTAACTAGTAAGGAAGCACCTTTCATGAATATATGATTTTCACGGGCTATTTACTACACTTTAGATGCACTTTCTGTGCAGCACAACATTTTGGTTTGGACTAGCGGTTCAACGCGAGATTGAGGATAAATATTTAGCACTCTAACGCAGGTATGCTGTAGTATGTAGGGGGGAAGGAAGGTTGCACTCGCAGTAGACATAGTGTACTACTTAATGGTTATTCATTAGTTCTGAGAAAGTGGTTCAATTCTTGTCATCCGCTGAACAGACTGGTTAGCGCTTTGCTTTCACTCTGTCCTAGAGAAGGTTGCTGGGGCTTTCCTAATTCTCGTGGAAAGGAGTGTGAGTTATACAACCACAACTACCTACACATTCTTCTGCAAAACCAAAATACAATGTATGCACTACTATTCACTATATACTATTGTGTTTGTAAAAGAGTGTTTACGAATGCTACATAGAGCCTTTTGTACTGGTAGTACCAGCGTGCATGTATTAATTGTAGCTTAGACTAGGCATGGCAGTTCTCTGATCGTACTAGGCCATGACATGCCGCACGAGTCAAAGTCAAACAAGCTAGCAGACGAAGTTTAACGGAGCTCCACATTGTGAAAGCTCTTCAAGGAAATTATCAACCTCTCTCTCTCTCAAAAACACCAAATGCTCTCAGGTATTTTGCATATTGGCTAACTTCGGTGAATTCTCTTAGCGACCTACCTACAACGACCCCTTTCCAATCTTTATTACCTATAAACCTTGATTTTCCATATGGTGGCATGTATGTTAGATCATGAGATAAGGAAATAAACAGTAGGTTATATGCTAATAGCATTGCTGGGCGTACTCCTGTTGTTTTGACTTTTCTACGTAAAAGTTTTGAAACTGTAATTCTTCCAAAAGTATCCTTAAGTGTATAAACAACAGAATTCATACGCAATTACAAAAATATGTGGTTTTGCAAATGAATATATAAACTGCTTATCGACGGATTGCAGAGGTATGTGCACTTAAGAGCGAAAGTAAGAGAAAGCCACTTTATGTGTATGCATTTATTCTGCAAAAATTCTGCGCACAATTGTGAGGCGTTCACTTATTAATATACCTAGATGCTAGGGAGTACAGGGTGTGCAGAAAGTCACTTTATAGGAAATACATGGAAATAAAGTGAACCAGATTTTTTCTCACCTACATTACTTTCATAAAAATACTTGTGTCAAAGAATAGCAAATTTGCATAATACCATTCATTATTCAAAAGCATAGAATATTTGTTTAAATGAAATTATTACATTGGGTTGAAAAATGTTTAAAATGAAATGAACCCGTTTTTCAATGACTCATCAGTGAAGTCAGTCAGATAAGTCATTAGGAAACGGGTTTATTTCATTTTAAGCATAGAATATTGTTTTTAAATACACGTGAAGTTGGTTAGAATTTCATTAAATGTTTCCTGAATGATACTAAGCACGATTTTTTAAATA
>JABASC010001961.1:0-19985 GCA_019776185.1 Plutomurus gul | reverse complement strand
ACCGGCAGTCGGATCCCCTCCCCCATCTAAGTATTACTCCACAATAATTGTTCACAAACCACCATAATCCTTACACTAGTGCGATCCAGGAAATTGTTATTTCAAATACCGATGCCGATACACAAGACGCTACTGCCAATGTTAATTAAAAATTGCGACAAATCAAAAAACGAACAGGACAACCACATTAACAAACCTTGGAATGCTCCGATGTGCTGTGTTATACCTCCGGCTTCAGTAGAAACGATGTTGGATTTACGAAGTGCATCCAATAAAGTAGTTTTTCCATGGTCAACATGCCCCATAATAGTTACAACAGGAGATCGAGGCACTAAATCGGCTTCACATATTGGTCTGCTTACTAAATCTACGGTTGTAGTAGTATGGTCACTGCCACTCTGTATCCCCGTTGGAGGAGAACTTATTCTGCACCGGCATCCCAATTTTTTCACAACTGCAAAAACTATTTGTATATCATCAATAGGAATTGAAGGATGGTCATATCCATCGGTATTCGGCACATACAGCATAGCTTCAAACACATTATCTAGTAAAACATAATGTACAATTTTGTAAACAATTGAGCACACAACCACAGGTTAAGTGATTAAATTGTTTAGTGATGCACTACATAACAAATTATTATTTTATGCTAACCAATGGGTCTATTTACAGCTGCTGCAAGTTCATTCACTGTAATATTTTTCCATACGTCAATTACTTTTAATTTTTCTTTTTTGGGTTCAGCAACCGGTGCATTGTTCTTGTCCTTTCGTTTTTTCCAAACAGATGTGGACGTACTAACATCCCGAAAGGACATATCTACAATGTTGCTTAAATTGCAACAACGGACACCATTGTTTGCAGACAAATACTGGGAAAGTAATCTCCAGAATAAGCCATCACGGCCAATGGAGGGTAGAACTGCTCGGGATGTAAACATCTCCTCTCACAAGAAGCTGAGAGCACCAGATTCAGTTGCCGAAAACTGAGCGATGAAATAACACACTTGTGTAAAATGCATAGACAAAAGACGAATAGGTCCGATTGTCCGACCAAAACTCACAATTTTGATTATAAATTATTTACTGCAGGGATTGAGTTGGAGACGTCATCTAAATACAGACCCATGAAAAAAATAAGGATTTCACTAATTAATAAGCAATTTGAGTTAGTTGACGCTGATGAGTAAACGAACGTTTAATGTTACACAACACAATATTGATTTAGACTTAAATCTCATCTAGAACTGTCATCTAGGTCCGGCCTGAGGCAATTTGTCCCCAGGCCAAACGAACAATTATTGAGACTAACTCTTGTAGAAACCAGTAAATTGTCACAGATATTTATAGCCTGTGACACAGACACGACACAATTCACTCCAGTGGAGTCTGACGCGGCGACCGTCCATCTTCAACCTTTGCAACGAACCACTGAATATAATGAAAATCGAAGAATTTGTTTCAGTGCATGGCCAGGAAATTTAAGAAAGTAGACTAGAACTAGAACAACAGATTGCAAACAAATTCCGTTCCATAAAATATGCGGTGAGAGCGAAATTGTCGTCATTTTAAACAAACACTGCAAAGAAAATACGGGAAGGGACGGGGTATCATGACCGGTTCACCGTTCACCTAACCTAACCGTTTACAAAATAGGTTGAACCAGTTGTGGCATCAGGTCCCTTACTGCCACCCAAAATGCAAAACTGTTTAGTTTAATTTATATTATAAGCATGGGTCTTAGGTTTGTAGGTGTACTAAAATAATTTATTACCGCCTTTATATTCTATCTATATTTTTCTATATATTAGTGGCTTTAGTGGAGACGTGGAAAACTGTGATTTTCTATTCGTACCAGCTTTTGGGTGCATTTTCGTCTTGGTCGCACGGTCGCCCTGAGGCTAAGGGTAATAGTCTCCCAAAATTAAATGATATATTTGTTTAAAAATCGACAAATTTCGGCTTAACAATGAATTTTGTCGACTTTAGATCCCTCAATATCATTAATTGTGAGAAACAGTTTTCGTAATATATTCATCGATTTTTTGTTGCAATTTCTATCTAATTTTGATTATAACTGTTGTCTTTTTTATCAAAAATACGGGTACTATATTCCTAAATCGGAATAATTCTTTAAAATAAATCTAAAAAGTAAATCTTTGATATATAATATAATCTTTGCAAATAAACCTAACTGTATACCACAATCAATAACATGTTCACTCACATAGAATACAGAATTACCTTTAAGACCCGTGTGTCAACATGCAGCATTATTGATTACAATCAAACTTTAATTCCATACAACGCAGGCAAACATAGTTCACTCAATAGTTTTTCAAATTATTTTTTCACTTTTAGAGCATTAGCACCAAATTATTACCTCTTTCAATTCAAAAGAGCTCACGTGTCCTTCTAACACGTGTTCACTCCTATCGGAATCTATATGGTATTCTGAGTACACCTACCAAAGATGGTAAAACTGGCCTGCAAATACATCTACGAATAATTCGTAGGACATTAAAACGAATTTTAATTCTTCCAATTCTTATTTTTCTTATCGAAGGACATTTGGTAACTCAAGCTAATAGCCCGCATTTTCTCGACGAAAATTTATGTAAAGAACTATACATAGACTTTTAATTAAATTAAATTTTTAATGTGGGCATCATGGGACCCAGTAATTCTGTTGTATGAATATGACAGTGCTGGAATCGAGTTTAGATTGTCCTAAAAGTTTCTTTACAGATGCATCTTATGAACTCTACGAATGAATGTGTGTATTCATGTATTTGTCTCTAATCTTTCCTGCAAATATTTGCTCATTTGTACTACAAACGACGCGACTGTGTAAAGCGAAAATACATGGAAAATACTGAGAAACTGATTGTGAGAGCATAGGGAATAAACATTAATGACGTCATCAAAAAAACTCGATTTTTCGACCCCCTCCCCCCTCTAATCATCATCATCATACCCCTTTAACATGGGCACGCGGTCTGCATGTGAAAAATTCCAGACCCCCCGTCACTGTTGACGTCATTAATGTATCCTCTGAGCTAAAAATCCATATTTTCAACATAATATATAAATACAACCGTATATACAACACACCATAATATATCCTATGTAACCATTATGTAACATGTAACTATATCGTACAGTGTGTATGAATCATGGTATTTTTAAAGGGTTAAACTTTCTGAACATATGGTAAAGTTATCTCAACCGTACACCGTACTACGCTGCGCTGTTGTTATATCATTATGATGCTATGCGATATGCGAACAATAGGAACTGTAATAGGAAGAATTTGCACATATAACATTCCTAACTTGAGTTGTCCTAATTACGCGTAGTTACATTTTTATTTAATTTTGACTCGATAAGGACTGCCTAAACACAAGGGAAATTGCGTTACATCAACAGGAGAGTGAATGGTGTTTACTCACTTGAGTATTGATGCAGCCAACCTTGCCTTGGCTGCAAGAGGGAATATATCAGTATTTTTGAAAGGCTTCTCCCATTGAACACAGCTCGTGTCCAAGAGCTCCAATATGTTGGACTTTTTCGTAATTTTTAGTAAAGGAGGCATCGTCCTTTGGTGCTGCCAAGCATCAAAAGATATTGTGTTAACATCCGTGAATTCTCTAATTCGTAGCGTAATTCTCCAGGTATGATTTATTTAATTTATTATATTATGCTCATCTAATCTTTATGGGGGTTTCACGGTTAGCTACTTACGAGTATATAGTCATGATTAATTTTCTTGTGTATAATTTTAAAATAAACCCAAGTTAATATTGACTAGTTCACTAAATTGAAAGTAGTGAAGTTCATCAAATTAATTGGATTTACATTCATTATATTTTCACAGGGAAAATCTGGAGATGGAACATTTGAACAAGGTTCCCTTATGTTGCAATACAAACTCGACAATGAATTCGAGTTGGTCTTCGTGGCTGCGTTTCAAAAAATTCTACAATTATCTTACGTAGATAAATTTTTGGATGATATGCACCGAGCAATTAGAGATCGTTACAAAAACAATTTGGGAAACACAAAGTTATACTTTGATGGCTTGCAGTTGTCGGAAACGTATGAAAAGGTGTTGAAGGCTGCTGAGATTTGGAGTTTTGAAGTATCCAAGCAGCCTAAATCTATGCGCTCCTTTGAAGAATCGAGAAAGTCCAAAAAAACCGTTGCCTCTATGATAGACCGTCCTGGGGACAATGTGGAGAAGAAAAAGAAAAAAGACAAACAAGGATATAATTCAAACAATAAGCCTGTTGACATAGACCTTAATGAAAACGAAGAAGAAGAGGAAGAACCAGAAGAAAATAATGCTGGAGTAGAAGAAATTGCTGACCTTCCAGCTCATGCACTTCCCAGCAAGTTTACACGAAAGGGAACACCAGGTCCATCTGGAAAAGCATTGAAGGCTTCGTGAGTCTTAATTTCAGTATTTTGCGCACTATACTGCTAAGTTTTTATTCTAGGTATTTGTATTTTTGTTACATCAGGAAAAGTCCGAAATCCGTACAACAAGGAAAAGACAAGGAAGGAAAAAAACCACGGACGTAATATTTTTTTAAAATATTGATAATATTAAAAAACTTGTTTTATTTAAAATAAATAAATCTGCTTACTTTATCTTTTTACTTGACGTTTTAAGATGGGATTTAGGAGGTTCGGCCAAAGATGTTGCTTCCCTGGATAGGACCAAGGATGGAAATGGTGCTCAGGATTTTGTACCTGATAGATCTGTAAGCGCTGGAAATAATAATATATACACCATATATAAATAAATTACAAATTAAAACATAATAAGTGAAAATATGCTGAATGTATCAAGTCAGTTGTGGTGAAGGATACATTATGTCATTTTTTTTACAGATGCTTGGAAAAATGACTGGAGCTATTAAGTCATTGGAAGTAATTAAAGACAGTGGAAACAAAGAAAATTCCGGGGGTGTGATTAATTTGTTTAAAGGTTTAGTGGGTGGCAAAACATTGAATGTAGAAGATACTGAACCTGTTCTTGAGAAATTGAGAGATCATCTCATTGGTAAAAACGTAGCATCGGATGTGGCCACCAGACTTTGTGAGAACGTTGCTACCAAACTTCATGGAAAAGTAGGTCTTTGGTCTTTTAGAGCCACACATATTACATTATTAACAAATAAAAAATGGTGTTAACAGGAGCTTAGCGCGAAGCACCGTCTTTCATCACTACTCCACCCTGTGTAGGTGTGATTTAATAATAGTGATAATTACATGATGTTTAGGTTTTGGGTACTTTTAAAACCGTAACAGCAACTGTAAAATTAGCTTTGGAGGAAAGTCTTTTGGCTTTACTGCGACCGGAAAAGCCAGTTGATGTCTTGAGGGATGCGCTTGAAGCTAAGCGTCAAGGACGGCCGTTTATAATTACATTCTGTGGAGTCAATGGTGTTGGAAAGTCTACCAATTTAGCGAAGGTAATGAACATTCATTTTAATTAATAATTGTATATCTACTCTTACTCAACAATTCATCAAATCATATTACTAATTTATACTTCCTGTAGATTTGTTTTTGGCTAATTGAAAATGACCTGAAAGTTCTGGTGGCTGCATGCGACACTTTTCGAGCCGGTGCTGTTGAGCAGTTAAGAACTCATGCTCGTCACCTGAATGCATTGCACCCACCCAAGAATGGGCAGGCGTGTGTGGAACTTTATGAAAAAGGATATGGAAAAGATGCTGCAGGGGTTGCTGCCGAAGCTATATCATATGCTAAAGAGCACCGCAAAGATGTTGTGTTAGTAGACACTGCGGGAAGAATGCAAGACAACGAGCCTCTTATGAGAGCAATGGCAAAAGTAAATAGGCATCACAATTTTATTTTCATGGTAAAACTGTCGACCTTATTAATTTATCAAAAAATTTTACAGCTAATAAGAGTCAACGACCCCGACCTGGTCTTGTTTGTTGGTGAAGCGTTGGTTGGCAATGAAGCTGTTGATCAATTGGTAAAGTTTAACAGGGCTTTGGCCGATTTTTCTGATCAAGCAAATCCTCGTCTGATTGATGGAATCGTGTTGACTAAATTCGACACTATTGACGATAAGGTGAGCGATCCTCTGATAATTCGATAAACTTTATGCTAACCTGAACTTGAATAGTAAAAGTGTGTTGTATTTTATAATATATAGGTGGGCGCAGCTGTGTCAATGGCTTACATCACAGGAAAACCGATTGTATTTGTTGGAACAGGTCAAACCTACACCGATTTGCGTTCTTTGGACAGTCAAGCCGTTGTTGCCGCTCTTATGAGTTAAATAGTTGATTATATATTTTTTGAGAAATTGTAATACCTACTTCATACTTTAAAATTGTCCGTTTTTATCATCAACAATCTGGTGGTGTTGGGATCTTATAAATACATATTCTTCCTTTAACGCAATTTACTATATATTGAAGCTGAATTAAGTCTTGTTGCGCCTGCCGTTCAGAAATTCGTCTATTACTGATTCGTCGTAATATTTGTTGTATCTTTCCCATCCGCTAAGTTCTTGCTTCACTTTGTCCTTGTACATTGGCATTAAACCTGCAATTAATAATTGTAATCTCACTGATTATTATGAATAATTACCATATTAAAATTCAAACTTTTGACTCTGTCTATCCATCTACTACAGCACTGAGTGAATACAAAATTATTTACATATATTTGTTCCTGTTCCTGCTCTCAATTCGGAAAAAAATGTAAATACATGGGTTTTACCTGCTTTTTGCGCCATTACAACCAAATATACCGTCCGTCTATGCTGCTCATAGCATAATCCAGTAATTCTTCTGGGAATAACTTTACCGAACGAGTTTACGTATTGGTTCAAAATGAGAATGTCCTGTTTTAAAACAACCATTAGTCATATGTAATAATAATAATAATTATTATTATTAATGAAATGAAAAAATTACCGTATGTCTTATTGGAATACCAAGCCGACATAAACTGCAAAGTTTGCCGTCATTGTGATTCTGATCATCGTCAAATTTGAATAGATTGTTTTTCCTTGGGGACGCACTTGTAACACCTTCTATTGTAATCAGTTTGTCCTTTTCTTCAATCCGAACTAGAAAAAATTCATTTAGTATTTAGTAGTGCAAGCAGAGATCAATCGTTCCAAATCTCTCCGGATTATACCGGTATAACGTAACGAAAATATTCTTCAATTTTTCAATTAGAGTGTAGCAACCAAATGGTGGTTTTTTCGTATATAGATGGATGATCCGAAAATTTGTAAATAACTTGAGGTTTGGAATCAAAGCTTTATTTCGGTAGTTCTTCCACCAACCGAACAACACTGACTTTCATCCATTCATCGTGAGATTATTTTTATAACTATAAGTTTCCTGAGCTACACGTATCATGAATACAAATAGTATAATACATTTTTTAACACGTTTTTAAATAAAAATAATTTATTGTCATTACACGGAAGTCAATTGCCTGACCGGGAATACTCTTTTGACTAAACTATACTTGAAATCTATAAAAAAATTATTGTTTCTTTTTCATATGTTCATTGTCCAATTCACACAAAATCTATTTACACTCTTATGAGAAAATCGGGAGACCATGGCTGTCACCATTGCGGAATGTTGTGCGGGTTCTTTAGCACTGGTTGCGGTATTATACTTTGTGGATCTGATCGCCTATTTCATAAAATGCGACCGTAGTAAGCCTCCTTTGGGGATGTTTGTGCAAATTTGGGCAATTTTCACTATTGGCTCTTGGATTGTCGCCTTTTTGTACGATTTTTTTTCAATAAACTCCTTCCACTTCTTCGACGAATCAACGATGTTGCGTACAACTGTGCCTACAATGTCAACAAACCGTCAGGAAAAGTACATATTTGTGGTGCCCATTGGGACAGTCTGCCTCATGTCACCTCTGTCTAGTGTTCTAATAATATTCAGGAAAATAGGAATGTTGCTCCAGTCCTCACACTCACAACAAGTATACTGTCAACTGTCCAAGTGGCAATCACATGTGTGTCATCAGTGTTTGTTTTTGTTAAATAAAAGCAATCTATCTCTCTCTGAACTAACTAGTAGTTGGTAGTCTATTTATAAGGTAAGACCCAATAAATATCTTTTGACAATCGTTGATCGTTTTGTAAACGAATTTCTTTAATTTACAACTTTCAATAGATTTTCTTACTTGATCACTCTCGGAGTTCGAACAAACTTTGTTAATTTGTATATACTGCCAACTGTGTCACTGGCCACGGGAGACTTTTATTTGGAAACTCGTCACTCTTAATTATTCATTATTGGATGGACCAAATGCAGTCGCAGTCCCAGTCAAAAGTTAGACGGAGAATCCAACCGTTACCTGGCAACGTCGAAATCCAGCACTTCGTTGCATGGTTACAGACAGTTACACCGTCTAAGTCAAAAGGGTGTGTGCCTATTTTACCCTTATTTATTTTGCCCTGACAACTTTGCAAACAGTATAAATTCCTATGAATTCTGCCAACAGTTGTATAGTATAACTTTTCATAATAATAATAATTTTATTTATTGACAACTTACTTTCTTTAACCTTGTACATTGATGTAGTGGAAATCAACCGAGGAGACAATTTTTGATTGAACGATGACATCAAACTGAGGACATTTTTTAGCAGCATTGGCTTTTGTCTTACAGCAACGGAAACAGCCATTATTTTCAACAAAATTAAATAAGTAAATGCACAAAATCTGACTTTCACTTTGCCCAACACCTTAAAAACGATGTGAATTAAAATCATAAACCGCTTCAGGTTAAAAAAATGCGCGATAAGTTCAGAGAAAAGTATCGCAACAGAGCGCAGCAGGCAGCAGAAACGGAAAAACTGCTTTCCTTTTCCTTTCATTGCGGTCGAAAGTCGAAATTTCTCGTCTCGTCCCGTGCCGAGAGGTGACCGTCTGCATTACGGTTCCTTTCTGTTCTTCAGTCTATCCCTTGATTACCATTATCACTACCACTCGCACTACCAAAATTTCGGCAATTTCTGTTTGAAAAAGAAAGATTTTTTTCACCGGTACTCGGTAGAAATTATTCGTTCTTCTTTCATTGTTTCACATACAACAAAACAAAATATAGATTTCGATCAGCAGTTATCATTTTTAAATTTAACACTAACAAATTTATTAGATTTTGGAAATATTTGCGTGGATCAACCAAAAATAGACATTGGAAATAATCAACAATGCTGAAACTATACTCTCGAAGCAGTCGAAAATATTTTAGCAAGGTGAGTGTGCAAACATATCATGGATTTATTATTGACTAAATTATGTTTTTAGAATGCAGAATATGGAAGGATATAGACAATTTTTTAAAGATTCAGAATTCAGACAACCGATGTTTTAGGCAATATTCTTTCTCAATTTCTCATGCCACATTTTACCATAATTAAAAAAAAATTCTCGTACCCTGCCGTGCCACATTTTACAACAAATTTTTTATATCATTACCGATTGTGAGAAAATTGATACAGGATACATTACAATTACTAGACAGCATTGTGCTAAATGTCAAAAGACGGTAGTGAAAGCATTAATTTTAATTTTTGACACTCGTACTTCAGTCAGTACAGACCAATCTTGGTTAGATGAATTCGAACACAGATCGTTAATTATTATCAATTAATTCCACAGCAATTTGAAACTCTAATTGATGTTTAAATAGAGAGATGAGAAGAAAAATATAAACACGAACGAATTAAAAATTGAAATGCCTGTATTAATTATACACGAATTATACAAGTTCATAGTTTTGTTTGATGAAAACGAAATAATTGTATTATTTAATTCGGAATGTATGAATATCTGAAAGTTATAAAAGTAATTACCTAACTTCATCAGCCTAATCAGCCATCTGACATTCTTATTTGCACAAGCATATACTGTCAACTGTGAGTTTTAACTAAACTAATATCATTTAAATGCCTTTTTAATTCCAGTGGCTCAGTGCAAGTAATACACGAGCATATTACCAAATATCTCGATCAAGCTTGCGGACTAATCGACCTGCACTGTGTTTACCTTCCTCATCTATTAGTCTCTTGTAAGTCCAATATTTAACTTTATTGTAGTAGATAATAATTAGTAATGCATACAAAATCTGCGGCAACTTTTGTAGAAATAATTTGGTTTATTTGAATATTTAGAACTAGAGTTAAATAATTCCAATCCCCCAATTAAATAATAATTATTATTGTAAGTCGTAAAGTACTATCGGATGCACCTTTCTCTCAATATATTTGATGTGTGACCCTTGGTTTTAAAAGAAATACATGTACGAGAACGCTTCATGGAAACTCAGTATGGATAACAAATGTAAGATGCTTGCACATTACGCCCTGTTTGAATGACGACGTTAGAATTGTGAATGTTCCTGCGTTTGCGGATTCGATTTCTGAAGGAGACGTTAGGTGGGAAAAAGGTTATAAACAAATTAATTTTCAATTCATCTGATTCTGATCAGTATCAGAATCAGACCGTGGTAAACTCTTTTGTTGATGTTCGATATTATGCTAAATATTGATTATGAATTTTTTAGCCGTTGGGGATAGTGTTGGAGAGGATGAAACAGTTTGCGAGATCGAAACAGATAAAGTAATTTTATTGCATTGTCCTCAAGTATGTGGCTGTTGTAGTACATTTTATGTTTGTAACATTAGACATCGATCCCCGTGCCTGCTCCTGGTTCTGGAGTGATTGAAGAACGTTTTGTTGAAGATGGTGCTACCGTTAAACCCGGAGTTCAACTTTTCAAAATCCGAATCACTGGTTTGTCCACGCTTATATTTGTAACACATAGTACATACACAATATATACATTAATATAACAAACAATTGAATGTATGCCAAGACTTTTGATTCATACATTACTACATTGCATTGTAAGTTTGTGGATTATTTATGTGGGGAAAAATTGATGATGCTGTTTTTCAGGATCCGTGAAAAAGAGTGATGATGCTCCCGCTGCATCCGCTCCCCCACCACCACCTCCCGCTCCAACTGCTGCTGCACCACCACCTCCTCCACCGCCGCCAGCAGCCGCGCCTCCTCCAGCAGCTCCTAAAGCGGCTGCACCACCACCCGCCACACCTCCACCAGCTCCTCGTCCTCCCACAAAACCGAAGGAGTCTACTCCTGTCAGTGCAATAGCAAGTGCTCAAATGGGCGAAGCTCGTGTGAAGGTTGGTAGTTGTAACACATTATTTCTGTGCACTAACAGCCAATAGATAAGAACGACTTTGTTATTTCATGAAAATTTTTAAAGGTTCCTCCGTCTGACCCCTCGAGAGAAATCGCAGGAACGAGAACGGAACAACGTGTTAAGATGAACAGAATGCGTCAAAGAATTGCGCAAAGATTAAAGGATGCACAAAATACGAACGCCATGCTTACAACTTTCAATGAAATCGATATGAGGTAAAAATAAAAGAATGATGTGTAAACAATCGCTTTAACTGCCCAATAATTGTAGTTTTGTATGATTACGTTTATCTGGTACACAGTAACGTCATGGAAATGAGAAAATCTTTTGGAGAAGTGTTTGCGAAGAAACATGGAATCAAGGTAGGGTTTATGTCTGCCTTTGTCAAAGCCTCAGCGTATGCCCTTGCCGACCAACCTGTAATAAATGCTGTAATCGACGGTCAAGATATTGTGTATAGGGACTATATAGATATATCGGTAGCAGTTGCTACTCCAAAGGTATTTTTATCATTCTAAATTAAATATGTATGCAATCTTTACTGGCGTAAGCAGACAAATAATGAAATTGTATAATAGGGGTTGGTTGTTCCTGTGCTAAGAAACGTAAATACCATGAGTTACGCAGATATTGAGAAAGGCATGGCTGCACTGGGAGTCAAGGCCAGAGACGGGAATCTTGCAATTGAAGACATGGATGGCGGGACTTTCACTATTTCTAACGGTGGCGTGTTTGGTTCTCTTTATGGAACTCCAATTATTAACCCACCGCAGTCTGCTATTCTTGGAATGCACTCCATTGTGGATAGACCCGTTGCTCGAAGCGGACAAGTAAGCTTTTTAGTATTACAATTAATTGTATTTGTTGATGCATTTCTTCAGGAGCTGTGAGTTCACATTACAATATTTTCATCACGCAGCAATTGAAACATTGACAAATTTTAAAAATTCATTTATTATTATTTAAAAATGTTCAAACCTAGGTGGTGATTCGTCCGATGATGTACGTTGCACTGACATATGATCATCGATTGGTTGATGGGCGTGAAGCTGTTCTCTTCCTCAGGAAGATCAAATCTGCTGTGGAAGATCCTAGGAACCTTTTGCTGGAGTTGTAGTTACATTAAATTACTGTTAGGGTCAAAGTAAAAAATCTTCCCGTTCAAAAAATTGAAAAAGCATAGTAACTTGTTAAGTATTTAAAGGTAATTCAATGGAATGACGGCAAGAGGAAAGATGAGCAGGGCTACTGCCAAGCATTGCCTTCTTTTGATCATCTTGAGTCAAAGTAGTCACAATAAATCGGAATTAGTCAACTACATTATATGCCAATGTAATTCTGCTACACTTTAATAGGATTTATTCGTTCCGAGTTCTGTCTTTGTGTGATTGTGTTAAGTTTTAGTTCTTATGGAGTAGATTGAGTGGTGTAGTGTGAAGTAATTACTTTAACAGTCTCTTGTTGTAACAGTACAAGTATTGGTTGTTATTTATGTTGTACGAACGAGTGACTGAGAGCCGCAGACGCCATCATCACACATACAGTACTCTGTAAACCAAAGCCAATTGTGTTTCATGGCTCGTATTCCTTCTGCTGAAGCATTATGTTGGTAATCCTATTTCCTGCTAATCCAATGCATCCTAGGAGAATGAAATGTCACTCTCTTCATTTCCCCTTGAGTTGAGGCTAATTCTAAGATGATTGTTTAGAATCTTAGTGTAGTGTAACAGTACATTGTCAAAATTAATATTATTTAGTTCACTTTACTGCTATCCATTGATTGCGGCCTGGTCGCCGCAATCAAATCTCAAACTCTTGTGCAAATGAATACATTTAATAGCACATGTAAGTACTTAGAAGTCCATACGTGATCATGGAAAAAACATAATTCTACTTTAGTTACCATATCCAACATTGAATGTTGGTAGTACGTACCTTAATGCGAAGTAGATTAGAAGAAGCGCGAGAGCCATTGTGGTGATGTTAGGCTCATCTCTAGTTCCAGGTTGACGCCAAATGATCCCTACACCGAGTTGTTGCCTATTATTGAATTGAGTCCACACTCTTGCATGCTTAAATTATTCAATGCACTTTCATCACAAAGTTGTGACTGCCCTTTCTTTAGTAAAACAATTCAATTCATTTTTATTTACGTGTCTGACCCCAACAGCATTACAGTTAATGTTGATTTCCATGTGGAGACACATTAACCCCTAATGGCAATGAGTGTGCAAATACATTAATTTAGTCTGTTTTAGCATGCCGTGTATTGATGGGAATTCTGCATAAGCAAACAATATGATGATGATGTCGTCGTTTTCGTTTTGTCATCACAGTGTAGTTTTGTGTAGTGGTAATGCCCAAACCGAATTACTTATGAAAATTTCGCAAGAAATGCTGTTGTTGTTTGTATATAAGTTACACATAAAAGAATGCATAACCCATTCATGATGTTCAGTTGAGTTTGAATCTCATCGTAAAGCAATTACCTAAATAAATTGAAAATTACAAATACGCACAAATTTTATGTCTTTACCTACAACACAAATGTAATAGCAGTATAAATACCGTGCAAATATGTAGGTGTTTTGTCTACTTGCATTCATACCAGGAATAGTAGCAAAAGTGTTCAGCATCAGTAAACTTTTGTAGTAAACTGCGGATTGGTTTGCCGGTCCGGCAGTAATTTTGCCATGAGTGAGTTATCCTGTTTTGCTGTCGAGATCTTGAAATCATCTACAAATTAATTACCCACATTCGATTCCCGGACAATGCAACCAGCGACAACTCCAACTCAACTCAAAGACAACTCAGCTCAAAACAACTAAACCCTATAGCGACACCTCAACCCCTCTTACTGTAAAGTGAAAATAGTGATGCTCATCTGAAGCAGTACATATATAATATATAATGTAAATTATACTACTAATTGTGACGAAACCCACCCAAAAATCGACTTCCATCCCCACACCCCCTTGTTTTCACCCTTTTTAATTATTATATTTCAAACTTTTTAACGTAAATGTTTTAATAAATATTTTAAATTAATAATGTAAACGGTCAAAACAAGAGAGATATGAGTGGATGGGGGTCGGTTGAAAGGAGATTCTCGATTTTAGGGCGTAATCGATGCAAGGAATAAGGCCTAAGGTTAGTTTTTTAAATTCGAATAAAAGTATTCGATTGGAAAAAGGGCAGCGTAGGTTTCGTCACAATTAGTATTAAATATGTATATGTACAATGTACATGTACAATGCTTCTTGTGTGCATTTCTACATCAGAGGGGTTGGGTTGTCTGAGTCATAATACCCCGCCATTCCCAGTACCACAAAAGTTTGGCTCGATCCAAAAGCGTGGCGATAAATCAATCTAAATCATAATTTATTTCAATATTTACAAATACAGTGGCCTTTCATCTCATGCTTAATGCACTCAGTGTACAGTCACTTTCGTTATCATGTTATGCGTGTTCTCCTGCACAACGAAATATTTCATTAGATCAAATTAAACTCATTCATTTCCGCTTGGTTTCTACTGCTAGCAGGTTTAATTATGATGAAATGGGGGAATTTTACACACTGCTAGCCCTGAAATAATGGAGAAGGAAGTGGACTTGTGTGGAAGCATTGGTTTTTCCGGCCAACACGAAATACCGCAATGTAATGTGCAGAATAGCCTAATTGAAAAACAAGTGGCTGGAGGAGTGGTGGGGTGGGTTTTATGCATGAAGTTGTTAGAATTGAGTTTGGAAGTGGTAATGGCGAATTTGGAGTACAACTTAATTTCCTAGCAGAATCTCATGCCTACTGCGTAAATGCTTAGAAAGGTCATTTGCTCCGAGTGAGATTACTACAGGCTTTTACATTGCAATATCATTTATGTACTATAAATAGTATTCGCTAGCATCCCACCAAGTATAGATAAACAATTGTATGTATGCCATGTACTGTTTTTGCCTGTAAACAGATAGGAGAAACACCCAAATTAAAATTTCCCCTTGTAAATAAAAACATCGTTTATTTGATACATTGAATACGTTGACACTAACTAAATGATGTACACGTTGAAGTTAGTCGACAGATTCGCTATGCATTGCAATTCATTTGGCATTAATACAAAGTAAAATATGGACATACATTTATATGTAAAGTATCTAGAAATGATGTGCCTCTATACATCAGAAGAGTCCAGAGCAAGTTATACAGAGTAGATTGACAAACAGTCCAGCATGGGGACATTATGGAGGCAGGAAAGGTACATGTTGCTTTTTGAATGATTTACTTGTAGTTTTTAGAATGTTTTCTCTTTTCTTCTCTCTAGTCCGCGTAGATTAATGCAGTGAGTTTCATGAATTGATTGGGTGCGCCCAGACATACACTTGTTGGTAGCATGTAACGTACAACGTAGTAGTAGTACTGATATACATAATATAGAGATATTACCTACTGACTAACACAACAACCTCTATATCGTCTACACATTATATAACATTTATCATTTTATTAGTGTTATCTATACGCTTTATATTCACTCTTTTTGATTGATTGACCTTTACCCCTGTTGAATTGTGGTTCAATATACAATTAGCAATAATATTAACCTACGGATTGATTGTTGCAAAGGTTATCAGCATGACAGTGCCTTGTTACACAACATTTATGTGTTTTCATTGAGATACATTTATTTATGGATATTTAGCAATCCATTACTTATTATTACCACATGAGTAGTAGTACGTTTAGGTGTACTCACTGAATATAGTGCAAAGAAGTCAAAGTGTCACCAGTTATTCTGTACTCGTACAAGACAAACAGCATGTCGGCCAATTTAGTTAGTAGCTTTTGGCTTACACACAATTAGTACATAGCAATAGAGAAGTATTTATAAGCACACGAGTGGTAGTGCCGTCTATAATGATAATATATTTACGTGCACACATGTAGTAGTTTGTACTTATATGCTAACATTAAGTCATTAATATAGTATATATATACATGTATATAGCGGTTGATAATGCGGAATATATATTTTTTAGGTTATGTAGTCGTTCATTGCGTCATTAGATATCTTCTCCAGCCGTAGTAATAGTATATTAGTATATATAATATCGTTCATTTTGTCTGTGCCAAGTTACTCCTTTGGGTTCATTTCGCAATCACTATGTAAAAGGACGCTTCACACATGGCCACTGCACCGTAGTCATTCAAATAATATAATAATGTGGTAGCACCGTATGGTAGTCATTCTTATGTAAATTATTATGATGCTGCAATGTATATCATTTCATGGAAAAGTGGTATCACCACAACCAGTAGATAAAAAGTGGATATTCGTACAATAGATATTTCTGGTTTTTGTAACGTTTAAAATTTATTGGAAAGTGTAAGTTAGTTTTGTTTGTCAGGTTTCTGGATTTTGTCAGCAACTTACTTAGGGGACCATTCCCATGATTTTTTTGAACGCTTTTCGGAACTCCGGATTGAAAATGGTGTAGATGACCGGGTTGAGGCAGCTATTAACGTAGCCCAGCCAAGTTGTGAGGAGGAAAGCGACCAAGCCCGGACTGCAGTTCTTGTTCAAAATAGAGCAGAGTGCATCCATCAAGTTGCATGTGAAGAACGGTAGCCAACAAGCCAAAAATAGACCTAAAGCAAACGTAACCCATATTATATACATAGACGAGAAGTCTTGTAGTGAATCTATAGGACAAGAAAACAAACAACCTATTGTTTGCCCTAGAGAACATTATGAGACTCATGTGAATGTGAAGGTGTAGTATTGCAAGATGAAAAATGCAGTTATCTGAAAAGATTCTTCCGTTGATACACGATACTGGTAGTTATTTTGTAAGAGTAGACTTGAATGCAATCTTCATTGTGTATAATTAATGTCAAAATAGGAAAGGAGAGATGTCTATTATAATCCTTACCGTTAAACTGACAGACACATGATGATATTTTAAATTACAAGCGAATGATCGATATTTTATCAAAGATAATGCCTACTACTTTCTAGCCCTCTCTTAAATTATATCGCAATATTATGGCGTATCTAATGGGCTATTTGTCTACAAAGTCAAGTTAAAGTAGCTATAAATAAAAATGAGAAAATAAAGTTACCCAGCACGATGGCCAATGTTTTTGTTGCTTTTCTCTCTCGCTTTGCTGAGGATTTTTCTCGCTTCTTTCGGCTGGCTTTGTGTACTTTGCAAATGGTGAAGCGACTCGCTGGCTTCTTGCTACTCGACGCTTCAGCAGCCGCCGCTCCGGATGTTTCTCCTTCTTTTTTCGTCGGAGGTAGCCCATTTCTTTTACACTGATCCTGTTAGAGAATAAAGTTAGGAAGTAGAAGAAGCACAAATTTAAATACAAACTACACATTAATAATGCATCGGAGTGAAAGCACGCTTTCCCTCTCTTCGCTTGTCTTCGCGTGTGACGCAAGTTTTATTGACAACCCTTACTTAGTCACTACTGCAAATGCACAAACATAAAATAGTTAGCGACCATAGATGGTTACAATATGGTGCACTAGTATGAAAGTTTGACGAATAGAATTCGTTACATGTAAACTAAAGACAAAATTTTTGCATCATTAGTGGCTGCAAGGGAAAGTCGTAAATAATAAATGCAGAATTCTTCTGTTCTCCAACTGCGTTCGCAATAATTCAACTTAAAGATGATAAATTAGACTTTTGGTGTGTAGTTTGTACTACTGTTAGCGACAAATTCACATTACAATACAATAATTCACAAAATACTAATATTTTACCCTACATTGCCACCACATTCTAACTACGAATGAGAAAACCTGCTAGACGAAGGCTTTGTTCAAAAGGAGTGTCAGGAAAATAATATTCGTCCTTCTAATACACTGACGACCTCCGCAGGCCCAATCCGGCAACTGTACAATTACTCTGGCGAGTGTCGTGATGATGCAACTTTATGTAATAGTAATACACATACCTCTTTGACATTGACAAGATAATGTTGCCCGAAATATTCCTCTCAGAATGTAATTCATTTTATTAAAATAACTTATGCAATACAGGCATCCCTCACGTCAATATGCTTACACACTTGCTTGTATTCAATGCACGTAACCGTATGACGCTACGTCGCTTTTATTTGTTAGCAGGGATCAACCCATCAATCTGACTACTGGTAGCAGCTTTCACCCTTTCGTCTTTCTCCGCCGCCATATGTGTTTCATATTTCGTCATGGAAGAGTTGTGTCAGTAAATTGAAGCGTCAATCTGTTTTTTAAGCACAACTCACACAAGCGAATGCTGTCCGCTGGTATCTCTGACCTTTAGGGATGATGCGATGTGCCGAAAGCTACGTGTACGAGTAATTACCTAAACGTTCACATTGAGTGATGGCGAACTAAAAAAATCATTTTACCCGCACAACTCATGAAACAGCCCGGTACGTCAAAGCGAAGAGCACAGTGTTCATCGAGGAACCTTAGACTACCATTTCACTACAAAAGTGTACCACAGGATGTGTACATACCTCCTCCATTCACTAACAACTCTTGAATTTATCGATAAAAGCTCGTAGCTCGTTCAACGATTCTTCTCCTTTATCACTCCGCACACTACACCTCTCTCTCTCTATCTACTCCGTACATATTCTATTGCTTCGGTGGCAGACATCCCTTTGAAGACATTTTAACACGCCAAGCTTTGGGTTTTCTCTCTATGCCACCATACACAATAAGTTGGTTAGTGTAATATTAGATTCGTGGAAGACCCACGTACAGTTTGCCCTGCTTAATAAGATTTGGCGGCTTCCAATTCCAATCACTAATTCCAAGAACTGTGATAAAACCAGAAAGCACACATTCGACATTGGCCAATCGACGAATCAAACTGGAGAGAGGAACAATTTTTTCGCACGTCCCATAGAAATTACAAGCATATAATTCTTCGCAGTAACTAGCTACTAGTACTAGGACAACAACAATACACCATTCCTGCTCAGATTCATGGCGTCGGCTGACATAATGTCAGAGAAAGCAGACAATAAGCCACTTGACTCGACTGACTCAAACTTGACTCCATTTGAATTGAATGAAAAGTTGACAATAGCTTTGCAGACACTTGCCTTTCAGCTACATATAACATGGAACTCACAATGACCAAAGCCACAGAAATCAATTTCCTCTCACAATGGCCTTAAGGAGAAAGTACCACAAGTTTAGAATTGCCTTTGCTTTTTCTCATTCAAAAGAAATGAACCGCCAGATCTGCACTTGGTTAGCTCACAATCAGCCTGCTCGATGTTGCTCGTCTCTGCCGATTGATGATGTTGACAGAGGGGGATAAGCACACGTAAGATTGCCAAACTACAATTTCCCCAAGTAGTAAAACGACGTAAAGCAACTTATTAGTTTCCGCTTTCACTATCTCCTCCAATGCACTGTCATCTTCTGGAACAGTGCCGTTCATCTCAGCAGCTATTTCTGTAACAATTATTTCTGTGTGGCAAATTTTTTGTCACTGTCGGTCCACACGACATCTTTAGCCGACAACTACCATGTTTGCATAAGTAATACAGTTGTACATATAAATAGCACAGTAAGCAGTGACAACTTCATTCACCGTCTTTCGCGATAATACCACAAATCGAATGGTAGGAATCCACTGAAATTCGCAGCCTGGTAGTATTTAGAAAGGGTCGATAGAAATGAATAGTACTTACAGGAGGCATAAGAGTGG
>JABASC010001960.1:0-19987 GCA_019776185.1 Plutomurus gul | reverse complement strand
AAAATTCTGGCTCTCATTCATTCACACTGAGCATGTTTTGTACACATTACCACTTATCCCAATGAATGCCTTGTAGTTGCGTAGTACCAAAAAGTGTGTAGTATGTACTATAAGAATTTTTAGGCTGTCAAGTTCCACTTTTCTTGAATGTGTACACTACACATTTCTCACATCATTATTCATGCAAATGCTTTAAAAAATTCCATGTCATGGCAAGGTGAATAAGTACGGTATGCAGTACGATTAAGGTACACCATACAGAATTCTAGGTAACCACATAATGTGACTAGGGATCCACACAGTGTCGTACATTAAGGCGGACAACGATTTATAAATGGAATAGTCTGCCATTCCAATTTCAACAACATCATTATTAATTACTAGAAATAAAGGCAGAAAAAACACATTCTACTAACGAAAAATTCTGAACATTAAGCAGAATCGTAGTGCAAAACTAATGGCATTGCAGCACAAATTAGAAACATAAAACTAATAACTAACCGAGTTTTCCAATGATTCCAATCTAATCCAACTGCAACACAAATAAAACTTGTATGGAAGAAATGGAAGAAAAGAAAGAAATGTTGAATAAAAACCTGTGTAAATAAAAGATTCTCTTTGACTGAATTAAGGAAGGAATGTGCAGGTAAGAATATTTCATTCAACGAAAAAGGTGATGCGAGAAATAATAGGAAGGTGTGGAGTTGAATGTGAGAAAATCATTGGACCATAAAGTCAGATATGCAAGAGAAAACTTTAAAGTGAGAACACTGAGCGCTGTATACCAACGGAGAGAGAGATTTATAGAATGGAACCTCGTGAAGACCGTACTTCTTACCCCCGAGATGCATTTATTACAGTGCAGTCCGTATGGAGAATGTGGAGAAAAAATTGTAGAGGAATACTAATACACCAAGTTAACAACCAGCCATCTCAGTCAGCCATCATCACGATTTTCAACGAACCAAGTCAATACACAAGACAAAGGTTCTTCTTACTTGAAATTTTTTTAACGATTCCTTCACATACAGTCATAGTAGTCATGTATTTTTCGCCTTGCTTTCATTTGCTCAGACAACATTTAATTCGTGTAACAAGCACAATGTCCACATAAGTCTTCTTACAAACACGAGCATTCCAAGAAGAACAAACGATGAGTCGTGTCGAGAGTCGAGAGCACAAGAAGAGAAACTCAAGCAAAGCAATCCAGACCGAACGACGGAAAAGAGTGGTCAGGGGAGAGAGATAGTCGATGATCATGGAAGATTTTGTAGCAGTAGACCAAGTCATAATAAGTATTAGCATGGTGTATGCATTATAAACCATGTGATTCAGTGTTGTAATAATGTTACAACAGGTAATAGGTTATCATTCCTTATTTGGAGGATTTGTATGTTCAATCAGCACTCGTCTCAACGCATTCTCTCCTGGCACTATGTGCATGGTGAGCTGTACTCGAGCCCATTGTAAGATAACATCAAGAGCAAGCCTTACTATATGGTAGTTAATATTAGACGAAGCGATGTATGTACATACACACAGCCAGCTGCTGCGGATAAGTCATGCGGGCTCCAACGAAAAGAAATGAGATTGCGAAGGCAAGTTCTCAAGAAGCATTTCAATGAGCTTCACCCAGCCACCAAAACATGATGATCACATGAATGAAATAGAATCCGGTCTGCTCACACTCACCTATAAAAAGCCAAGTATAGAGGTACTACAGCATTAACAATGGTGAAATTGATTCCTATCCGACCGTGGAGGCATATAACACGATTTTCAAGACGCTCTCGACTGCTAAATATGAATACTAACGTGGTGGTGGGTGACATGACACTTGTTCCACCGAAGCTTCCTAAAAGAAGTGGAATCTAGCAAACCGGTTTTCTCCTACTGCTTTGGTTAACATCTGAATTCGGTGAGATTCCTATTCAGTAGCCACACAGAGGAAGAGACACTAGTAGCAGCAGCAGCAGCAGTGGGATAGTACTGGTGAAGGACGCAGACGATGATGGCAAATGAATGGGGTAATCAAGAGAAGAGTGTTCTGTTCTCGCGGCCCGAGAATAACTTACAACACTACCAATCTTCCCCTTCACCAGCAGAACATGGGCCCAGCACAGCTTAATAACATAGTTTATTTCTCTCCTCCTACTACACGAGTAGCCAAGTCAAGTCACCAGAAAACTGTCTTGTCCTGTTTAGATTGGGAAGTCCAAGTGAGCGAGCACTGTGAACACGGTGTCCGATAGAATGACCAACATGTGAAAATCCCCAACGCGAAATTGGTTCAATATGTAGTAGGAAAGTAGAGTTGACATACTCGTCTCACTCGCTAAATAGGCCAATTGTATAAATTCGATAAATTGTCCAACACCTATAAATACATGCAGAGAGGTTCAAGTCACCAAACAAAAGGCTTGAGGACCTCTCTTTTCAATGTTTCGCTGTTTCATTGATAATAACTAAGTATATACATACTATTTGTACACTTATACTACATTACATAAAGTACTGTACATAAAGTAATTAGTATGTAGTGCTTCGTACAATTGAGTACACTTACAGCCATGCATTTTGTAGAACTTATGATTATTAATGTTTTCTATAGGAACTCTTCTGGAGTAGTGTATAGTTTGTACATAGTTATTAATGAAACCAAACATTGAAGACAGAGATGCCGAAGTCTTTTGTTGGATGACTTGAACCTTTATGTATGTATGTATGTTGGACAATTTATCGAATTTACAAGTTGGCCTATTAAGCGAGTTGGACGAGTGGTCAACGCTCCCGTTGAACCAATTTCGCGTTGATCAATCTATCGAAAGTCGTGAACACTGATTGTGAGTGTAGATTTGTACCCTGTACAGCTCTCGCTGACGTAAGGTAATAATAATGGCATAATGAAATCTAATAAAACAATCTAATAACTATGTACACTGTAACTAATGCTTGTAAGTGTCCCACTGTATAATTCTTCTTTTCCTCCCACACACACATTAGTCATGAAAAGAGCAGCTATTATATAATATCATATAGAATATCTAGCTGCACACGGTACTATTTATCACGCACATGCGATACATTTTGCAACGGCCAAAGACACAACACATTATCATCATAAGAAGGTGCAGGGAAACTCTACAAAGTGTGCATAAATTGTGATGAGAACTGTTTAACAAGTTGGATTTACGAATACATTCATGCAGTACAGCACATTTCTCACTGCAACGTGCATAGCGCCCCGCCCCACCTTTACTTTGCGAGTCATCGCATATTTATGTTTCGCCCGAGATAAATGTACTACAGAAGATAAAGTTGTGAATGAGGACTTGTACGGCTGTGTACTTAAACGTAATTAGTAACAGAATATCACAATACAATCAAGTCCGCTGGCACGTTTACGGTGAAATTCAATGAAAGGGAAGGAAAAGAACATGAGCAAGATGAATAAGATGAAGCTACAAAGAAAATACATTAGTGTGCTATCTACTTTAGTGTACTCAGATTGCTTCCCTAATACCTACCTATATTTGTATAGTAAAATAGTAAGGAACAAACGGAAAGCACACGTACGTAGGCAAGACAAGAGGAAAAATAATTCACGCAGTCATGAAACTGAAAGATTTGCCCGGATAAGATCATGTGATGCACGTTCGACGTGAGTGAATAAAAACAGAGCAGATTTTGGCTGACTTTCAATTCGATTGCCGTAGAACTCTGCTAGAGACTCTCTGTCAGCTATCAACCACAATGTCTTGTCACTAAATTACTTTGGTAAATAGCATATCTTTACTACTACTGAGAGTGTATACACACGTTGAATTGAACATGAGCCTAAAGTGAAAGTCTTGAAGTAGTAGTGGTAAAGTGCTTGTAGTTGGAGTAGTAGTAAATCTAACGGCAGATATAGTAGCACACAAATCGGAAAGATGGAGAGGTATAAATATTTTTACACGTTTATACGTACATAGTACATATAGTGCATAAGTATAGGATGATGTAGGTATTCGAGATAATGTATCACAGCGTTCAGGAATGAGAAACGGATGTAGGTCATCCTGACTGAACATCAACGTCAGTCAGTAAGTCGGTGAGCTCCTAACTATCTGTAAGGGCTAAATAGCTTAAGACGTGTTCAGGAAGAGATTGATAACTCAAACTGACAAATAACTCACCTCAATATAGATCGTCCAACCCTGAATCGAAAGCAACCTCAACGTGTGATTTTTCTCTAAACTGTTAGTAGCGAGTTGCAGCGCATCATCGCCAATTACTACGTGTGGCGAGGATAAGTCCAGCATTTTGAGTGAAGTGTTCTCTTGTAGTCCGAGAAGAACAGGGAGCACATCGCTGTTAAATACAAATATAAATGTTTAAAAATGATTCGAACAATAAAACAGAATATAGTTTTCTTCAATAGACGCACACACAGCGCAATACTACAACACACACACACCATACAACACCATTAGTAACACACATACCCAATTTTTAATCCTTCCATTCTGAGCGAGTCTAAACAATTGGTTTTCCGAATCGTCTGAAATTAAAAAATGTCAAAAGATTATTATTGCAAGCCTTGTAAAAGATTTTATGGCAGTTACATTTTCCCTTTGTTCATTTCTCTTATTATATTCAACCAATGGGTTAATTGGAACACTACCTCCCCCAAGCAGATCACATCTTCCCAGTTCATGACACATTTGGACAGATTGAGACTCCTTAGATTGCAATGAGTGTCCTTTGATCGGAGCACAGAGAAAATGGAATGGAATCCATCCACTTCGTGGTTCTCTTTGTCACATATAGGCAAAAAGAAATTTCTTTGGAAAAGCACCGAATCGGAATTTGTCTTGTCATTCTCTGTCAAATGAGCATTCTTTTTTCGTCGAACCGAAGGCGACTTTATGCTCCCACGAGGTAGAGAGTTGAAACTGGGACCTCCCCCATGCATTCCATTTCCTGCTCCTAGCTTAGACAAACTCGACATTCCGGGGAGGCCAATGGCAAAAGGACTTATAAGTAGTGGCAGGGGCTCCACTACAGTGTCCATGTCTTCGTCGCTGTTTGTGGAGCGCCACGTTCCCGCAAGGGACAACGAGAGGAACGGCTTATCGCGAAGCAGATCTGCAATTGCCCGAAATCCCTCTGAAATTCATGAAAGAGAAGGAAAAGAACATGAACAAGATAAATACGATGAGGCTACAAAGAAAGTACATAAGTGTGCTATCTACTTTCGTTTACTCGGATTGCTACAGTTCAACTCAACTACATTGCATGAAAGATTACTGTCGTTTGCGTACTCAATAATGCAGTAAATAATCAGAAGCAGCTTTTAAAAATTACCTGGACCACAGCCGAGGTGAGGAACATGGAAAACTTCAAGAGGTTCATGGGTCTTTATAAAGGAAACTAGCTGAAGAACTTGTGAAGATGTCAGGCTGCAAAGAAAAGTTTTTGTTGTTAATAACAGTAACACTTGGATCTGCAATTTTATCTGTAATGTCTCAAGGCTCCCGTCATTCATAATATTACTATAATATTTTTTTGAACCCTTAACGCGCTCCACAAACTTTACATTTCTACAACATGCAATATGCAAAAGTACAAAAACCCAATTACTCACTCCATATCGAGCACCAACTTTCTCAGAGGGATCCTCTTCGATAAGACAAAACAGAGTGCATCAACAACTGGTTGGAAGCGCGAATGTTCCTTATCTTCTAAACACGTCATGGAAATCTCTAGACACCTTAGTTTCTTCTCACTTAAAAGCTTGAGTAACTGACCACAAATTAAGTTTACTTCGACCCCACTCCAGTCTTGACCCGGCACACTGGAGAACTTGACTGTGTAAATTGAGTCATTGAGGCAGAGTCCCTCAATAATTCTGGACAAGGAGTACCCGGGTTTAATCACTACCTCTGCACTTTCGAACGGACAGTGAACACTGGTGATGACCTGTTTCCACTCAGAGACCCACTCAGAGCCCACGTTGATAGAAACATGTTTGAGTGATTTCATTATGGAACAAACAGCACTTAAATTAGACTCGTAGAATCCGGCGGCACTGGAATATAAAATGAAATAATTAATGAGCGAAATTGAGTCAAGCTCCACCTTATACTACCTAATTGAACTCCAACACTAACTATCGTCGTCTAAACTCAAGATGAATAGAACGATTTTTAGTTCATTTATGTTTAATTTACTGCGTATATACATAACAACCATTTAAAGTGTATCGTAATGTCGGTGATATGTATGTATGTATATATGATTTAAACTCACCGTAGTAGAGCCAGAAGATAATTTAAAGAGATATCTAATAAGTTCATGGTGGCAAAAACAGAGGATGATTTCTTTTGGAGTAATTCCATCAAATGCTGAATCACGATGAAAACGGTGGAAGTGCTTCTGACTTGAGATTCTTGGAGGAGTTGAATACCAGGCAGCTCAAGCAACTCACGTCGTAGGATAGCTGGATAATTTACGGTCGTCGCGAGGTAATAAGCAGCCAAAAAACAGTTGAGCGACGGATGTAGTATCGTCAAAGGGAATGCCGATGATTTTTTCTTGCGAAAGAATCCTTTTACTTTGGACAAGACACCACACTTGACAATCTCCATGTCCTGACAGTATTCCATCACCTCCGATTCCGAATAGTGCACCCGACGCTCGCTCAATTTGAGAAGAGCCAATTTCCCAAAGTCCTCCAATATTTTTTGGTATTTTGCGGGTATAGAATTATCTTTGCATGAAGAATTCGTGTCAACTTTGATCAACCCGTTTTGGTAGATAAGCGAGCGAATGAGACATGAGTAGAATTCTGCATTAGAGCAAGGCACATCACCCACTTCCTCGAAAACCGAACACAACAAAAGGCACATGAAAGGGTTCGATGCTAAAGCACATAAATCATGACGATCAGATAGAATCTCTGCCAATCTAGTTTCATTTCCGAATTTCCTGCCGGTAAAATATCTCCGGATGGAGCATTGAATTCTACAAAAAATGAATGTAAATGTGCAATTGCATTTTCACTATGGGCTAACTGGGACCCAACTACATACAACAAATGTAAACATGGGTGATTTTGCATACGAGTTCAGCACAGCCATATTGTACCCTTGTTAAGCACATAAAAATATTGCACAAAAACTAAAGCTAATAAAAAAAATGTCACTTACTGTGTCCAATCCATTCCACTAACCAAGTACTTCCTCACGGGTCCGCTCCGAGTGCTCAGCGGAGACAGCTTTTCCCCGTAATTTACCAATGCTGACGTTGATGTGACCAGCACCATTGACTGAGGAAACATTTCTCCATTCAACACATCCTGAATCTCCTTTAGCAGATCTTCATCAGTAACGTCATCCAATCCGTCCAGCAGCAGCAACATCGAATTTCCTAACAGGTTCAAGCACTTCCATACATTCACAGGCTTCATTCGTGATAGGATTGATCTTTTTGGAATTAGTTCTCGCTGGAAAGAGAAACAATATTCATACTTGAAATTAGCAACAGTGTACACTGTAGATATGGCTTGACATCCGCTTTCACAGATATATGTACACAATAAATTCTACTGTTTTGCTTAAACGCTGCCTCAATTATCTGAAGAGAGAATTGAGAACTTGTCACTTTAAATCAAAATTTAAAATGGTTTGCGATTTTATGAAGGTAACCTAATATTTAATTAGCGTATTTGATCGTGATAGGATTGATCTTTTTGGAATTAGTTCTCGCTGGAAAGAGAAACAATATTCATACTTGAAATTAGCAACAGTGTACACTGTAGATGGCTTGACATCCGCTTTCACAGATATACACAATAAATTCTACTGTTTTTGCTCAGACGCTGCTTCAATTATCTGAAGAGAGAATTGAGAACTTGTCACTTTAAATCAAAATTTAAAATGGTTTGCGATTTTATGAAGGTAACCTAATATTTAATTAGCGTATTTGAAGTGGGAATGTGGAGGGGCACAGATACATTTTAAGATGGGGCCTGCCCACTCCTAGATACGTGCCTGAACCTAATACATTTTCACTGCTTAATTGTTTATCTACTTGAGACCTACGAATTTGTTAATTAATGTATTGTAATTTTGGCAGTACTGTAGCCATTCTTTCCTATGTACACTGGAGGAACAGATTTTAGTGGAAACTATAACACATTTATATCATTCTGTCGAATTCTGCACTATCGTAGACATTTCAACGTCATTTGACAACGTTAAAAGAGCAACCGACGATCATTGGTTCCTGTCTTTTCGAAGTCGTCACCCCTCCATTAGTGCAATGGGGAAATCTAAAAGAACAACGGCAAGTAAAGCTGAATTGTCAAGCGACGAGGACAGCGAAGAGGAAAATGATGCATTTGACCTTACACTCGATGTAGAGCAAGATATTACACATGAGGAAATGGAAAATAAACGTGTTGTGATACAAAATAAGGTAAGCAGTCTTACATCTTAATTGGCTGGCAACTACACATAGGTTATTGAATTACTTCCAATGTATGTATTTTAAAAGATTAAATTTCATGAAAACAAACTGAAGGAGTTATGAGATGAGCTGGCAAGTTTGGATGAATAGAAAAATATCTTAACCATTTGTTAAAAATGTTAGAAGCTCACCATGAGAAACCGACTCAAAGATCCACGCACTTCTCTCAATGGAACGTAAAATAGAATTTGAAATTCACCCAACCGAGTGTTCAATGGTGTGCTCGTATAGCTGTACGAGTGATAGGCCACCCACTCTTGCACCAACTTTAACGTCAGTAATGTTTTCCCACTTCCGGCTTCTCCTTCCAGCCAAAACGCCCGCGACATGTCCTCTTCATTCTAAATATCATCATATCACAAAAAAGTACACATTTACTATCATTCTTTTTTTCTCTTGCAAACGTTTTAATTTCATTACTTATGGTTTACTTTAGTATTTTATAAATTCGTGGTAGAAAAGCAGAGTTACAGCAATTTACTTTTGCTCCCGTAAAGCTGCCTAAATTTCTCCCTGTAGCCATAATTTACTTGGAAATGATCATCATTTACGTAAATATATAATATTTAACAAATCAAACCTGCGCCGCACATCATATAAAGTTTACTAATAGAATTCAATTTCCGTACGGTGTACCCACTTGATAAAAATGATATTCTACATAAATGCTTCTTCTACACCATAAAAGAGAACGCACAAACTGTTCTAGTCAAACGTAACTAATTTCGCTACGCTTCTACTTACATATGCACGTTCTTCTTGGCTGGTTTCGTCTATTTACTAGTGGCCATCGTCTACAGCAGTCTAAATTTTGGTCGTGCCCACGACGACCCACTCCTTCAGCTCACTTCACACAAATGCCTTTCAAAGTACAGGATCATCCAAAATAAACTATCATCCTCTTTAAACATCTCCAGCGGTTCAAAGTTACACGAATTTTATGTGTACCTTTCCTATCCCTGTATAAACACGCTGGCATACACATTCCCATAAATCCAATCTGTTTCTTCGAAATCGTTTGCTAAGCCCCAAGCTCCCATTAATATTCATATCCATCTTCTCGTTCCGCACATAGACAAAAACTATGAACTTTAATAGTAATTTTACCGTTTCCATAAAAAAATATCCCAAAATTGAATTCCCTCGCGATACATAATTCTATAAGTGTTAGATACCTTCAAATGTAAAAATGGTTATAGTATACTTTCCCTCTTTAAAATTTTGACAGCTTATATATGTATATTAAATAAAATTAGAGACAAAAATTGTAGACAAAATCTTTAATTGCCAAACTAGAATGCAAAAAATGAAACTGTACTTCAATCTATCTAGCTTATTGTTCGGAATGTGCGATGCCTCCACACTCTAATACTCCATAGCACACCACTTACAATTACACCTAGTATAAAGATAAGACAAGACGCCGTCGCCGCCGTCTCATGAATTTTTCATGACAATACAGCCAAACACGTGACTCTCTCCAATAAGATTGCTTTGCATGACTTCTATATCCCACTCGTCTTGGAAAGTTTCAACACAGAGTCTCGGTACAATGTACATAAGCCTGCAACCAACCGGTGGCCTAGTAAGTACACACTCCGAAAGATTCAAAAATGGACAAAGAGACTTAAATGCATTCAGTAACTCTCGAGGACTAAAGTAAGCTTAGCGAGTAACTACTACTACATTGCATGAAAGATTATTGTCGACAAAGAATTCTATTCTTTGAGGACTTTGCGTACACAATGCAATAGATAATCAGAAGTAGCTCTTAAAAATTTCTTTCATTCGACTCAACAACGAGCGTCCTTTATGTGTACGTCCTGTACTCTCAGTCCGTCGGCCGTCCTCCTCCTCCTCCTCCGAGTCACTGTGTACACTAGAACGCAACATGACAAAGGAAAAAAGCCAAAGAGAGACTTTGCTTGTCTTTATTCAACGCAAAACACCACTGGGCAAGTGGACAGAAACTGAAGAATGTGAAGCTCGACTCTGCAATTCCACCAAATACATACTCCCTCTAATACATACGAGTGTTTGCTTTAGCTTACCGCTTTAGCAAAAATCTGGTGAGGCAATATTGGCTTGTAGTTGTCATGTTGTCTCTCAGCAGAGAGTTTCTTTGAAGTGGTAGTCCCATAAATACTGGAGCTCTTCTCTGGCGGAAGGACTTGATATACTACAGGGCAGATCTCGTCTAAATCCGTTGTGCCCATGTGTTGTCTGAACCATGCGGGAGGTTGAAGGTACGTGTCTAGCATCTCACGGTATCTACAATGTACACAAAAACAAACACAATAAGCTACAAATCACATTAGTCAATTCTTGACTTTTATCTGACTTCCTCGTCCTAACTTCAACATAGCTACATAAATCAACGGCAAATTCCAACGTCCCACTACCACTGGTACCAATGCGCCTAACGCTACCAATACATTGTCTATCGTCCATCCAATTATTGGTTAGCATTTATAGTGGATACACAGTGGGTAAACATTGGCCAGTCAATTTTACATGATTATTTATATTTTACAGACTTTCTATTTGTCCTTTCGCACAATTAGCAATTTACATTGTAAGGAACGCTGTATTATTGCTTACCGCAATTGTTGCGAAATCTCAATGTTGATTTTACTTTAAGCTCAACTAGAATACAATAATACAGTAAATACGAACAGCCTCCAGCAATTACACTTGCAAACAACTCTTTCTAAAGAATTTTTGCAAAAGAATTTTCCTTGTGAATACAGGTAATATTTTTCCATACTCATCATTTCACATTTTCCAATAACTTCAATGGTCGTATATCTCACCTTGGCCACAAACCAAATGGAGAGGCAATGCACAATAGAAATTCAACCTTCAATCGACTTTTACTATCTGATTGTGAGTAATATCGTAAAGCAATGAAAGGAGCGTACTTGTTCTACTATGTAATAATATATAAACGGCAAGACATATTACGTACTAGTACAGTACAGCAACACAATCTGACAAAGCTTGTGCATTCCATTTGCAACGGCTCATTGTCATCATAAGCAATTCTGCTCATTGCATTATGCTATTGCCAACAGCATAGAACATGTCAGTTGAGTTGACTGGCTGAGAGATAATCCTGAGCTTAAAGGCAAAATGGAATGCAATGCACTTGATTTTCTTTCAGACAGACACACAGAGAGAGAGAAGAGAACTCAGCAGTTAGCTCAGCTTCATTTCGTTGCCTCTCTATCGTGCAGCATTATACAACTTTGACTTGCCGTATACAATGTAATAATAATAATGAGCCTTATCTTTCCTAGTCGTCTTTCTACACTATGCAAAACAAATTACGTTTTAAATCACCACACATCGCATAAGACAACACACTCGCGTCACATCACTCCAATTTGCATTCGAAAACCTCTTCATTAATATTCCATGGGTATCTCCATGACTAAATGACCAAGATTCACATAAAGACAAAGGGAGAGGGAGCGATTAGAGCCCAAGTTTAAATATCTTTTCAATCGCCAACGCGGAGTAAGTGGAGTAAGCACAAAATGCATGTTCACATGCATATGTACGTGTTATATTGGAACAGCTTTTGTATGCATTACCTAACAATCTTAAGACATATACATAGTACAAATAAGATTATGCCAGTACGGAACTACGAATTGCCGAATAAACCTTGGTGCTACGGTCTCTCTCTCTCTCTCTTACTCTCAGCTCTAGTATTAAGTCTTCCGTAGGTAATGCAAATTAAAAGGGAGAATTCTTGAAACTCGTAAAATATAGTCAGTTTAACGAAAGTCAGAAGATTCGCCTCCAGCTTTAAGATGAGTCAATACTGTATGTAGGTACTAAGTCTCTGAATGGTGGCTTTATAACATGTGAAGATATCACAGCAGCAGACTAGAATTTTATATTTCTTTCTCCTTGAAAAATACATGTAACGAGATTTTGTCAATAAAAATAACATTCAACCATAGAAGCATACATACACTGGTATTATACGTGCACACAACCAAAAGTGCACACTAGTTTTAACTATGACTAACAATAAGAGTAAGACAATATACAATATATATGTAATCTATTGTATAGGCGGATGTGGTTTTACACTAATGTTAGCCTTGTTCTGTGTTGTAAACACAAGTTTCTGTTGTCTCATGCCGTGTGGTGTGCGGTATTGCTTTTTGATAAAAACACAAAGTAGAGTCCTTAAAGCCCCCAAGTTGCAAATAAAGTACAACACTAAATAACAATATTTTACATGATGGCTATTTTAGCTTGTAGGACAAACCACTGAAGGTGTTTTTCAATTCCTCTCACAATGATACTGATTCAAAATATAATTTTTTTACTTAGATACAAATTGCTATTTAAAAGTACTTACCGAAGAGCAAGAGCTTGTTGAAGGAACGGTATAATTCCTGGATCTCTGTCCATGGTTACAGCGGATCTACCCCATGACCTTATGGAAGCCCTCGTGGAAAAACGTGTGCTCGTCGATGAAACGATCTGCTGACTTTTTGTTAGGTTAATAGGTGGACTCTGTAACATAAAGGAAAACACTGTCTGTCAGCTGTATGTCCTTTACACTGCCACTTGACGTACATTTGTTTTTTATCTGTTTAATCAAAATTAATACGAACAATGCAATAATGAAATCCCAAAAGCACATCAACTTACAAATGCTTTAAATATGTATGCATCCTATGCATCCATATGTTCTAAAAGATAAACGTGGCTTAGTACATGGCACGGCAGGTATTAATACCTATATAACCTGGAAGGACTGATACTATTTATCCATTACCAATGCCTCCAACTAAACAAAACAATGACATCCGGTCCGTCGTTGGTTGGTACAGGAATAAAAATACACTTTTCATTTACATGCTCTAATTGACAATGCCATGCTATGCGCTATTACATTGCTTGCCACTACATTATTTTCCCATTACACTCAAAAATGCTATGCATAGCTACTACTACACATACATAACATTACGAACGAATGCACGCATGAACACAAGCACTTAAAAGTTTTTATGCAAATGAGTGCATTATATCACTTAAAATTACAACGCGAATGTAGTATGCTACTATACGTTGCTCCCATCGTTATAAAAATAGGTACCTCACTCACAACAGTGCTCATGTAGTACCCAATTTAGCTTGTTTTAACTATTCGTTCCCAAAGCTGACATGAACTCAATCTACGAACGTATAATATTCTCCTCATGTATGTACATACATATAAATGTACACAGACTGCTTTTGAATTGCCGTCAGGAAGCTTTTAAAGACAGTGGAGCAGAGCAGCAGCTAGCGTCTGCAATCAAGGCAACGAAATCTCTTCTGAATACCTGTCAAGTTCACATAATGACACCCACATATTTACTACCTATACTGCTTAGAATATTATAATGTAGTGAATGTAGTCCTCGTTTGAGAATGAACGGTTTTGATGGAGAATCTGATGTCATGACACGCAGGACTTGACATAACATTAAGCCCTAATGTAATCCTAGTCTGTAACAATAACATCAACAGATAAAATAAAATAATAATATATAACTTGTGAGCAGCCAGGTATATATTATAGTAAACAGAGATGTCTTTCCTTGTCACCAAGACTAAGCCGAGTCACCCAGTAACGTCAATGTCACACTCCCACAATTTTGGCACACAGTCCCTCACTCTGGCTGAACATGAGCGCAGAACAAGCCAGAAACACACAATAGCACTTACATTACGGTAATACAAGTAAACGAGCTTAACGGAGACAAGTCAACACAATAACACGAATGGGACAACCCATGGCAGTCAAGAAGAGCAAAGAGTAAGTCAACTCTCAAATTGGCACAACCCAGTATAATATAGTATAGCAAAGAGCCAAATCCCAATCAGTTTTGCTTCATAACAACCCAAAGTGTACAGACGTGAAGCAAAGTAAGTAGGTACATACTGAATGAGGATGAAGAAGAGACGAGAGAAGAGAAATCCACGAATACTACACCATGAACACTACAGTCACCACCACTAATAAAACAGGAGAGCAATGGTAAAATTGGATTTCATACTATTTTTTCTATTTTTTTTGCACGACCGCCTAAGAGTAGATCTTCCAAGTGCACATTTACTAGGTGTGTCCGTAAATCTACTGGTGGATATTTCAGGTTGATTTTTCCGATGTTGCAAACAAGGCAACGGCAGAATCAGCAAAAGAATTGAAACTCACAATGACAATGCTCCTTCATTGTGAAAGGATCGCTGCTGGATTCTCTCTCTCTCTCTCTCTCTCTCCATCTCTCCGCCTGTTTTAGTGCAGATCGTGTGACGACAAGTCAAGTCAAAAGTCAAGTAGTACTAACTCTCGTGCAATACTCTAATGTTGGTGTGGCTATATTGGCAAACTTGGTTTTTGCAAGACGTGCAACGGCACGGAAACTCGGAAACACGGAAGAAGGAAAAGAAACTATTAAAACTATTATTGTACAGAGCGGTGCAGCAGCTGTACGTTAATGGTAAACGTAAACTCTGGTCGCCTGTGTACAATACACAGAGTACTACTCTGCACGTACTTATATTTAGTCTGTAGTAGCACTATATTATATATAATATAGTAGGAGCACAATGCAACTTCCACTAACAATACAAGAACTTACTTATAGACCGCAGCAAACAGAGTCAAGTAGAAGACATTTTCGCGAAATCCAACTTAATTCAAGAGTTTGCCCGAGTTGACTGACTTTAGCAAAAGACCGTGTACACTCACTGATGAAACACAGCGTAGGAACAACAAAACACTGGTCTTACAAATTGTGTCTCACAATGCACATTGTCAAGATATCTGTACATGGAGTAATTGTGTAGACGTTGTTTTCATGTTACAGCTTTTTTGTTGTGAGTCTCTCATCTCTATTTCAAAATGAAAACAACGAATGCATCTACTGGTTGTAATGCACATTGCACAAATATAATAAACAACACTTCGACATCATTTATAGAATACTTTACCACGGTCTCGCTTTGCTGATTGTGTCAAAAGAACACTTATCAGTGTGGGACTTTTGAACTTTTGTATAATTAATCTTCCTTTGTAACACAATAACAAATTCCAGTTACTCAATGAAATTTTGATGAGTTTATTGTTGTCCTTTTATTTTATTTATATTCAAATTGCATTCATGTATTCAAAACTGTAAACAATTCTGTAAAAGAATGTCTTGTGAAACTGCTATGCGTGCACTGAACAGTAGAAACGTTGAATTTAATACGCAAGCTAAGCACATAATATTATGTCAGAGTCACGGGTCACTGTACACTGGCTTGGCCTATGCTGTGAGGTCGGACTACGAATTCATAAGCCCATCTCTGAATGAGTGAGTAATTACATGCATAAATGCAGGGATATCGTTGTTTTATTGGCAGCTAACAATAAGTATTGAGCCGTGGCACAACTGGTTCAATGAACATACGCACAAGAAAAGCAAGCCATGTGAGGCTGATTGAGTTGACTGATGTGATAAGGAGAGGAAGTTACTCACTCACTGAGGCAGCTCACAAACACAAATCGAACGCAAAGCCAAAACGATAGGATAACTCTATCCATCCAGCCATGCATGTGGATGCGGATGGATTCGATGGTCTTCTCTCTCACTCTCTTAACACGTTAGAATCTACTATTCCTTGCCATATTCAAATTATACTGAAGAACGAACCAAGAGAGAAGATTCTACAGTTAACTTATGGACGACAAAAATAACTCCGGCAAACCGACACGATCGTGATCCCCTTGTTTTTTTAAAGGCAAACTTTCCAACTCCAACTTGTTTTACTATGTACTACTGCACTTCCTCACAGTCAACTCCGCTCCAGTCAAGTCAAATATACACAGATACAATACGGACTACAGAGCATACTGTCTCTGCGAGCACACTGACTAACTGTAAGTTGTAAGAAACTCCTTGAATTAACTTTACCAACCAAGGTTTGCATTTATCTCCACTACTAAATAGACTTACACACTTAAAATTTACAGACAGTTGCCTCAGCTCTTGTCTGCTGCTTAAAACTGGACTAACCTTACTAGTGGAGTGTGACTCGAGCTTAAAGAATAACTTCCATTATGTCTGCCATTACTTGCAATCTGCATTACTGTAGATATTTAAATATAAACAAGCAGTCAATAACTGCGCTGAAATATCCTTTGGCCATTTGCACTGATAAAGGAAAGAGCTGTAAACCACGACCGAGATGAGGGCTGTTACTTATACTTAAAATGTAAACCCATACGTTTCTTTTCGTCTTGCTCTACACAAGGCTATGATAGTAGTAAACGCTAGTGGTACGTGGATAGTTATACTAATATTATTATCTGTGCATAGCAAAGTCCATGCACGGTTCTCTGTTGAACCATTGTGTAGCAGTAGAGTACCTAATTTCGCTATGAGGACTACAACGAGCACCTTATATAATTTAATATGCATAAGCATAAGTAGAGACAATTCCGTTCAGTGGGAATTCGTAAAGTATTCACAGTCACTACTCACTACTACAAGCAGAGGAGTGACAAACAACTAAGAATGTGGCTGCACTATAGTTAGTACTTTATGTGTAGAAGAGACGGCGGGTACGGATATACGAAGAATGTTGAGAGTTGGTGAAACAGATATATCTGCGGTACACGCCATGCTAGTGTGCAATGCAAATGCTTTGTGAAATGTAAGTAAGTCACAATCTCGAGTCTGCATAACAATCAAATTAACAGCACTTAACTCGACCCAACTCACTTAACTCGGCTGCTTACAAGAGGAAGCCTAATGAGATTATGATTCACTCAGTGTGCACCATGTCATTTATTATTTAATTCCAGCTGTACTTCTCCTCTATCTCTTCTCTACTCTTCCTGCCACAATTCGACGTACTGAATATTTCCCCTATACATAGTGTGGAACTTATCAGATTCAAACTGTAGAGCAGCAGTAGTGTATATATACGTAACTTCAGTGCACATCAGTTCAGTTAGTATGTGTGGCAATACCGTTTATCAGCAAACCGATGCTTTCTAGCCCGCATATACTTACATAAGTATATAGTGCCAAAGAGATGTGTAATCTTGTTGCTTGCTGAACACTACAACGTGTAAATTGCAAATTTCTGGTTGTGTGTTGGTTGGTTGGTTGGAGAGTTCGTCATTGTAATCAGTATCTAGGCTATGGGAAGGAATATTGGAATAGAACATGGTTAAATTACAATGGATGAGTGTATCTGTATTTACCACATGCATGCCGCACAACACAAGTGCATATATTATAATCTTCTATTCAACTTGCACGCTGCTATTACCATTATGATACATAAAAAGAGGGGAAATGACTAAATACACCACAAACCATTCACAAACCTGCATATCTCTACTTACTATATCATAAGTATAAGCGACTGGTCTTTGTATAATCTGTTTTCCTTCTGTGTAACATTTATTAGCCAGGATAGTGTTGTGATATAATGGTATGGCATGATGAAGGTGACGAGTTAGTCGGTCTGTCAGTCAGTCTTTTACATAAAAGCCAACACAGATGGAATGACGATCATCACAGAATGGCCATTATGAAGAACAAGTTTTATGCTTACGAATTCATTTAAGCATCTATCTACTTATCTAACAGTATCTTGTGTTAGGATACCAGGACCAGGAGAGCTAGCTGCTACCTTTTGTTAGATCGACTCCATATGCCCCCAACTGATAATGTTGCTCTTCTCTTGTCTACCACAACTTTCCACAATTCCACACTCATACCCTATTATACAATATATACAGTGTGCAGTACTGACTACCACTGACTCAGAAAGAGAGCACAAGAACCTACCAGTAAAACACCATACGAGAACATACTACGACTCTAATAAGAAATATTTCATGAGCATGCATGTGAATACTAATGCTATTATATAGCAACATATGTACAGTCGTAAGAGGAAAATGGAGTAGGATATTATTGTGCCACCACTACTACTCTCTGTCTGCTTCTTCTTCATTTCAGAGTCACTATCTATCAGAGTCATCGTCAGTTCCGTCCGCTGCCAGTTTCCATTGCACACAAGCATCGTCATCCTACTCCTAAGTCAAAACTTTCAGAATAAAGCATGCAAGCAGGATCACCACATCTCATCTACTCTCCCAGAAAAGACTACAATAGCCTTCCTACTATACTTATGGGGTTTATTACACATCACATCAACATCCAAAATCATCCATGTCCTTTTTTCTGCTGAAAATGAGCCCTTGATACAGATAATACATGGAAATAATGTACGCTCCCAGAAATAATTCACACACAACACATAGTAGCTATCAACTTGTGCAACTCAGCTATCTTTCTGGATATTACATTCTGCTCCGATGTGCTATTTTCCTCTGATAGTATGGTTCTATTCAATAATAACTGTATAACTGTATGGCTTCTACTTAATAGTATGCTCCACATTCCACACACAAACACTGCATGGTGGTAGTAGTGGTGGCGCATTGTGAGCAAAGTAGAGTAGAGGAGAAGACTATTATATTTTCATGCAAATCGGCTCATTCAGAGTCATCACTGAACTAATATTTGCATAAGAAATGTCCCCGTCGCAATTTCATTCAGGCTTCAATGTATTTTCAGCAAGAAAGTTCAAGTTTCGTCGTCTGCTACTGGTGTCTGCTCAAGATAGTGTTGCTACAGGAATAAGAGTTGTCCGCTACGACCCTCAACTCTTATGATAAAGGTACTAAAGTCTGTTCATCCAATCAGATACCATTTTCAAATATTCCTTTGTTCCTCGGTTTTACACTATGTAATATGGTGATGGCTTTTTGGCCTGACTTTTGACTTGTTTTCAGATATTGTTGATGATATCACATCCCTTTTACGATTGCCGTTGATGCTATTCTAATATTTTAATTGTGCACAAAGAATATTAAGATAATCCACAATCACTTTTATGGAAAAGATAGGAAAATCGAGGTCCGATTAAAATAATACGACAAAGAAACAAAATTCTAAAGTAGTAAATGTTGTAAGCAAAACACCTTTTTATAACCACAGATTCAATTCAAGCAAGGATGATTACCTACACTGACCAGCGGATGTTCAAAGAGATAAAGCAAATGAATTCTTCATTATGTATGTAATTGTACGTGCAAGAGGTAGAATTTATAGTATTATAAAACATTTAAACGTGCTGTTCAGTTCAGTTTATTGACTGTATATGACTTGTGTGAGTGTCCTTAATTAATGTTGTATTTCACCTGTTGAAAAAGTATAAGTATATACCTACAACACAACCTGCTCAACATGGAATAGTTGTTCACAATTAAATCACATTGAAACATGCAGCAGTAGCAACTTTGTCTCACCACATTCTTCCATTATGTGAAACTGTGATCTGCAAATCAAATTACAAACTTGTACACAGAATAGACACAGAAAACTATTTT
>JABASC010001959.1:0-20000 GCA_019776185.1 Plutomurus gul | reverse complement strand
TGAGTTTATCCAAAATGAAATTTAAAGTGTTATATCATTGATATGTATAGCCTTTGAAGCGCCATTTTTAAAATATAGCATTGAAAGGTATGCTCTCAGTGTTAGGGTGTGGGAGATAGATGAACCTTAATGCAAATTTTAATTGTGGACGGGGGTGACGACGGTGCGAGCGAATGGGATGTATATAGGTATTTATTAGTATCGGTAATACCCTGATTTAAGTGGTGTAGGAATGTTCATAAACGATATCCGCCATTTTAGGTGGTTTTTTGACGCCCCTATTGTCCGCACATGTCACATTTTTAATGTTACCCCACCCCCTCTCTGGACATTCAAATACAAAAAATTAGATTTGATTCTGGTGATTCTAATATTTTGGGGTTATAATTTTTTTATACAAAATATATGCTATAATAATGGTAAAACCGTACAGAGGAATGTTTGCTTAACATGCTTAATATTTGGTGTATAGAAATCATAATATCATACAAAGTTCCATTGTAGTGTAGAATCGAGCCTCGATCGAACACTCCCGGTTGGCAAAATGATAATTTTAGATGAATTGTAAAGAAAACTTTGCACCACAAATGGACGTAATTAGCAATACCAACCCTCCTGAGAGCTCCAAAGGACTGCTAGGTGAGGGGGTTCCAACCCAGTATTCATTGTAATTGCTTCCGACCTCAGGCTTAGTGTTGATTTTCAAAAACTTTTGCGTGTCCATTGAAAACTTTGGCCACTTTGACTTAGAATCCTTTCCGTTCGGGTCTCTGGAGACAATTATAACATGAGTTTCTCTACTTTAATAACAAAATATTTACTCACTGCAAGTTACATTCGTATTTCAGATGTTACATACCCGGTGGTGGCAAAGTTCACCCAATTATCAACCATAAATTTGCTAATGTATTTGTCTTCACCTTTTGTGTATGCTTTATAGTCGAAAAGATACATAAGGTCGTCAACATGAGTGACTCCTGCAAAATAAATGGGAAAATACTTACGGTTAGTGAAAAAAGAAAACATCGATTCTTTTTTATGTAAGAACAATTGAGCAATATATAACTATACCCCTTGGTATTTCCGCAACACCACCAGTGTAATTGTAGAATGTTTGAGCCCTATGTAAAACTCATATTATTAAATATTTGGTGTTATGGATTTCAGTGTTAAATCGAATTGTACCATATGTGCCGCAATAATAATTATGCGGTAATAATTTAGTACTCATTTGTACCCGTAATATTCGAAAGAGTACAAGTAAGTAGCAGGATTTACTGACGAATGGTATATGGCTCTTTGGTAGGCAGGACCTTTGAAATAAAACACGCTGAACAGCTGCACAAATAAAATAACATTATTTTCACAAATTATTTTCATGGCAAAATTGTTCTTTTGGATTTAGTTCCAACTAACATCAACGAGACCATTAGCCATTTGGTCAAATTTTCCCGAATTCTGAGAGCTTCCAAAATACAATGTGATCAGTGAATCAAATAGCCCAACGGGTTTATCTTGCAAACCTGCGTAAACCATAGCATCAGAATCATATTTCTAAAAGTAAAGTTCTATTTCAAATAAAAAAGGCCCATCTAAAATATGTTTTTAGAATTTGGTGTCTGAGTAAGGGTGCCCCATTCAATGTAAAACGCAAAGTTGCCCCGTGCGAGCGTCACGAATGGGAAAAGTGCATTAAAATGCGGATTCACTTCATTATAAAAACAACCAAATGTTTGTAAAACACTTTTTACATAAATTCCCGTACATACTTTTCTCTATACTCTGAAACCAAATTCTTGTGACCATTTAGTACTTCATGGGACTCATTTCGGTTACCAAAAAATGGAGAGCTCAGTAGTGTCTTCAAGAAATCATTTCGAATTTTATCGCGAGTCTTGAAAACAGTTTTGAAAACTGAGTAGGCTCTGGAAGCCATGAACGATCCGTCGTCCCTGCATGTTCCAAGCATGATAGGAACCTTGTTCTCCGGTTTCCCTTGTGTGAGAGAAGCATACGGATCTCTTGGTGTCACTTTTTCAGTGTTATTCATTGCAAAGCTTTGCACAACAGGTACAAACTAAAAAAGTAGCTGGTATGGTGTACATATGTAGTTACACTTGAATGACCACTGAAATGTTTATAAACACTATCCCTACAACGTTGGAGCTTAGAAAAGAATACTAAAGGTTGATGAGTATATTAGTTTTATGGTAATTTCAGTTCTAATGTGGATTTCAATTGTTTCTCCCTATTTTTTCATGAAAAATTACATGCTCTAAAGGATGAGCATTCAAAGTGAATTCATTAAATGAAAAGATAAATTGAATGGGTGTTTAAGTTTAACACTAGTAAAACCAATACATGTAATAAATATAGGTAAAATTTTCAACATTTTTAAAAAATAATAAAAGTTTTATAGTTATTAAATTTAGCAATGGCATTTCAAGTCTGTCATAATCTTCCATCCAAAAATGGAGTTACAATAAATTGTTTATAATGGGAGGAGGAGAGCATTTCAATTTCGAGCAAATCAAATGGAAAGAAAGCCCCATAATAATAATGGTCTCCGGTTTTCTTTTCTTCTGCAGAAAACCAAAAAATGGTCTATAAACAATATAACAATAGGCGAAGAATGCCTTTTCTTGTCTTAATATGTGGAAATTCAACCTTCTCTCTCGAGTTGTCTTCACCTCTGGGTGTCTGATGCAGATTTATTGTTCAATGTAAAATGTAAATAAATAGAAGATATTATTCATTCTTAATTTTGTTTGCAATAGAGCGCGTAACTCATCCAATCAGACGCGGATCCAGGAAGTTCTCGGGGAATAAACCCCCCTGAACGGAAAACGTTAACACGGATACAATAGGGAGGGCGGGACAAGGTTAAGCTAGGTTAAAATGGGTGAGATAGAGAAAATCCCATCTATGAGATTCGCACCTGATTCGCATTGAAATCTTTTATCAATTTTATCATCATTTTTTATTCAAATCCAACCATTAGTTTTCACAACAATTTTTTGGTCTAAACTTGGGGTAGATTGGAGATATTCGGCGCAAATAACGAATTTTAACATCGCCATATTTCATTTTACTTTGAAAGTAAATCTGCACCACATCCTCAGGTGACCAAGATAAAACGCCAGACAAACTTTTTCATACATACATACCGCTTATCCGGAAGTCATTCTACACTAGCTAAAATGCCAAAATCTCACTTTGAAAAAGAAAGCTGCAGAAGCAGTAATGATATCTTCAGCCGATTTTCCTCTTAGACATTGTAACACCTTGTCCCAATCTTGACCCTTTGCATTCTGTTTTGAATCCGCACAATTAAGTGTTGTCGAATTGGCAAGATTAAAGGCATTCTGAATAGGATCGGGTTGAATAGCCCAACCCACCACAGCATCACCTTCATTTTACAAATAAATGAAGAAGCTACTTTTATGTATTTAACAACATCATATTCCACAATCATTACTACTGACTACTGATATTGTTCATATCACATATTGTTTCTTATTAGTTTTAGAGGCCATTTGAAAGTCAAAAACCTCACCGCTAGAGGCTATGGCTCTATGAAACAAATTTTGGGCCAATGGATTATCAAGCATATAGGTCACAGAGGCAGCACCAGCACTTTCTCCCGCTACTGTAATAAGGTTATTGTCTCCACCAAAATTTGTTATGTATTTTTGGACCCACTTTAATGCAAGCACTTGATCGTACAGACCAAGATTCCCAGGAGCATCATCATTCTCCAAACTCAAGAAGCCTACATTAGATGACCGCATGAATTTCCAACAAGGGACCAACCAGAAAAAAGACTAAAGGCTCGAAGATTAAAATGCTATAGCTTACCGAAAACATTAATTCTGTAGTTAATGCTAACAAGCACTATGTCCCTTTCTAATAGCCTTCTTCCGTTGTATAAGTTTCCTGACCAGCGTACAAAAGCTCCGCCTGTTTGTGCAGCAGATTTGAAACAATTCAAAATTACTTCGATTCCACGGATATACTGATGTACGTGACAGTAAAAAGTAATTTTAAAATTGTGCAACTGAATTTACCGTGGATAAATACAATAACTGGAAGAAGCTTTGAAGCATCCACCTTTAGTTACACAATATTAAATATTAGATAAAATCAATATACGTGAGTATTGTACATAATTGTCGTGTGCGTATTGAATGTATATATATAGTACCTTGGGAGTGTACACATTTAATGTAAGGCAGTCCTCTGTGTAGACAGTGCCCGCGGGGAAAAGCCCAGATGGAGGTTGATAACAAGCAGTCTGTTTTTGTTTTGCATCAAAACCTGCTGGCAGTGTGTCTACTGGTTTGGCGGGTGAAAACCTCTTTTCGGCTTTGGCATATGGAATACCCTGGAAGCTTGCAAATTCTCTCTTTGATGGTACCGTTTTATCGACAAACCCTACTATTGTCCCGAATTTGTCTAAATTTACAGTCAATTGTTCAGTGGTGAGACCCCAAATTGTCTCAACATGAAAGCAAACTAAACAAAACAAATGGATTGTTGAAGGGAAAGATAAATGCATATTGGTTATTTAAATGGTACAATTTCATTGGTTGTTGTAGAGTATAGGTAGATAAGCTTTTTCGGGTCGGAAAGTTCCTTTGTGGGAGAACAGCAATAATTGTTTGCTGAACTTAAGTCTGACAATAAAGCTATGAAATGAAAAAATGAAATGAAATGAAGAACTGTTTATGTAGTTATATAAGAATTCTATTCACAGAGTTTGTTTCGATGCTAATTAAAGGAAGCAAGATTGATATCATTAGCAAACCATGGTTACCCGTACTACAAATAGTCCCGATTTAGGGGATTATTTCACAAGCTAGAGTCTCGCCTATTTAAATGGAATGTGAATTTAAAACGATGCAATGTTGGGAGCTACAGACTTTTGCCTCTCACCGTAAACAATATTTAATGGTTCAAAGCTATTTCAGTTAGGTTCATAGGGTCATACTGCAATCAACTTGAGTGAAAGCCGAAATCAGTAGTATACTAATAGTATTATGCTTTATTAAAATCAATTCTGGAATTTCATAGTCATTTTGGCGATAAGCTGTACTAATACTAAATACATGGTACCCACGCAGACATTGTCAATAGGCTCTCTGACCTTGGTACAGTACACTTGATTGTGGCACAAATTTAACTAAAATTTCAACCAATGTTACAAGAAATGGCAAAAATGAATTCTAAATGACTGAAAATATATTTGGAGTTGACAGTAGAATTAAAATTTAAGTCCAATATCTCCGCTAAGTCTAGTTCGCTACATGTCAACGAAGTATACAGAAGTTTCAAGTTTCGCATGAAATCTGCTTGTTGAACCTTTTACAAAGTTGAAGCTTTACATGCGCAAATATTGTTTTCCACCTGAAGTCCGAAATTAACTTAAATTCCCATCATATCTCCGATCTAAAGAAAGAAACCAGGTTTCGTTAAATTTTCTGTGGGTGATGTAATTGGGTGTGACAGATATAGATATGAAGTAAAAGCCTCTAAAGATTCCTCTAAAATCTATTAGTGGGCTAAGGTTAGCCTAAACGGTATGATTGTATTGTTGTAAGTATATAATGTTTTAGAAAAATGGTTCTGATTTGTACTCATGACTTTATTAGATTTGAAAGTATCAATGCTACATTTCATTAATGTAAACAATTTAATTTTTCTATTTTATATATTTGGAAGCTCCAACCCAGTACTCACTATAATCGCTGCCGACTGTGGGAATGGTATTGATTTTCAAAAACTTTTGGGAGTCTAATGAAAACTTGGGCCACAGAGTAAATAGCGGGGGGACATCAGAATTCCTTCGATTCGGATCACTGGAAAATAAATTACCTAATAAGTTTGCTGTTTACCACAAATTTCAAGTTACATGTTACATCCACTTCACACGTTGTGCATTTGTTTCGTTACCCGGTGGTAGCAAAGTTCACCCAATGATCAACCATTAGTCTACTAATGAATTCTTCCTCAATTTTTGTGAAAGGGGCGTAGTCGAAAAGATACATAAGGTCGTCAACATGAGTGACTCCTACAAAACAAAAGAAAAAATACTTACGAGTGTTGATAACATTTTGATTCTATACTGTGTAAAAGCAATACATTAGTTACTTTACCTCTTGGTACCTGAGGAACACCGCCAGTAAACGGGTAGAATGTTTGACTCCTATATTTAAAAGAATAATGCTAAAAATTGTTCCTACATTCAGCCAAAACATTTCAGAATTCATCTTAGAATTACACTACAATAATGGCAGGGTAGGCTACAAAAATAATAATTATGTAGGTTAGTTGTGATTTTACATTAAATTCAGAGCCCAAACACACCCCAAAGGCATAAATGTTGTCATTATGGGGTCACTGGTCACTATCCCCAAGATTTTATGTGGGCGTCGCTATACTGTAAATTTTACATAAAATCACTAACTTTCTAATCAAATATTACGTACCCGTAAAAATCGAACGAGTACAAGTAAGTAGCTGCATTGACTAACGAATGATATTTGGCTGTTGTGTATGCAGGAGCTTTAAAGTAAAATACACTGAATATCTGTGCACACAGAATAAAATTATTTGATCCATACACTGCCGCTAATTAAGTAACCCAAATATTTTGTTTCGATTTTAGATTCAACTAACGTCAATAAGACCATTGGCCATTTGGGTAAAGTTTCCCGAATTCTTAGAACTTCCCATGTACAATGTAATCAATGAGTCAAATAATCCAATGGGTTGATCTCGCATACCTGAGCATCAGAATCATTATCTTTTAATTATGTGCTTAGAATGCGAAACTATGGAAAATTGTTAATAGTTTTTTTCACCACGCACCAAAACTACTGGATGCCAGTAGGCTCGGAAGAAACGTATTTCGAAGGAATTCGCCGCTATTGAGGAGACCAGTGGGCGCGAGACCGGAATAGAGTCTGGAGACCAGGAAAGATGCGTCGTTCTTACATGTTCCAATCATGAGAGGAACCCTTGATTGTAGCCCCGATACCAGAGATGTGTACGGATTTGTTGGTGTAACTTTTGGAATACTCAATGCAAAGCTTTGAATCACAGGGGCAGACTGAAAGAGCATTTTGTGAATAGAGTTATAGCAATAATGCAAATATAAATAATCCCCCACATGGCGTCTGTGGTGGTTACCCCTCTGGAGTGTCTGGAGAAGCTAGATAGGTTATCCCATTCATGATATAGCGCAGGGCACCCCACGTGTCCTGTATTATCTCTAAACAGTTGGAGGTTTCGGCATAATTACTACTTTATCAGAGATAAGAAAACAAATTATCATTCATCCCCCCAACATTTCTGAAGGAGTTTTCAACTCTTTGAAAGGAAACAACTGGATTACTAGAAAAAGGCTCGATTTTAAAATGCTATAAAAATAAAATAATAATTTTACTTGGTTTTGTGAACTTGTGTTTGGTCAATGTATTTCCATTATTTTAATGTAAAATACTTGCTATTGAGCCGAAACATGTTCAGTGAAATATAGGAACTATTCATAATCCATGTTGTTCACTGAAAATTGGAATGTTGTAATTGTAACAGTAATACCGTATTCGTATTGAATAATTTCGGAAAATTGACGAACATTTAAAAAAAAATCCCACCTAGCAATTTGCCTATAGCAATATACAATGAGAATTTCTTTTTTGTGTCATGCAGAGGACTTTGAGTAACTGTGTATAATATATCAGATTATCATATGCATAATTCTGAATGCATTTCAAGAATACTATTTTACAATTTGACTTAAATGGGAGAGTCAAATTAAATAAATGGTGTATTTGAACTGAGTTTGTTTCAGCAATTCACCGAACTGATAACTTTTTTATATGAGAGTTTTCTAAATGTGACTGCTCTGTCGTAATACCCACACTTGAATTCTGAGTTCCATCGTTGCATGGAGTCCCGACCATTTCGGCGAGTGTCTGTTAGCCTACAAGGGATGTACTTGGCCCGGTATAAACAAGGGGAACGTCCTTTGGGGGTAATTGTAGTACAACCTGACTCTATGACCCAGGGTGTAATACAAATATATTACAGTGCTATCATAGCCCCAGAACAAGCTCTCATCTCAGAAAGGATTGTATCTAGTAGGTGCGAAAATCGGTGGGCCATTCTTGCTCTACTAGTACTACTACCTAAGCAGAGCTTAGGCCTTTACAATGAAGAGCTGTGGTGTAAGATCGGCAAATAATAATGCAAAGTCTCACATAGAAAACAGCGTTTGCTGCAACCATCAAGGGAGCCGGTACAGCTCTCATACATCCCAGCACCGCTTTCAAATCTTGAGTAGCCGAATTCGGGTTTGTACAGTTTAGGAAATGAGCAGCTGCTAATGAATTAGGAAGTGGAGTTTCTTCTACCGTCCACCCAGACAAATCGTCACCTTTATTTTGGCAAATATTTAAATAAACTAATTAATTTGAGCTCAACATCCACATCCGATATTTTTCACCTAACATATTGTTTCTGATGATCAAACATTTCTCCTACTCACACTTCGTTTAATTGTACTGCTCGTTCACTATAATGGCGGTATTGATCCACAAGTTTCATTATCAAATGTCGCTATGCGTTAGTGAGAGCTATATAACATTAGGGATGAAGTTGTGTGCTGTAACGCAGTTTGTTTTTCAAATATGGTAGGTGAACAATAAACGATGAGTTCAAATGAACTGAATTGAACGCATCTAAATATACTAGGATGGATAATTTCAAATTACTATTAAAATCGATATAAAGTCAATATTTCTGCTAACCACTAGCGGATATGGCTCCTTGATACAGATTTTGGGCCAACGGGCTATCCAGCAAGTAGGTCACGGATGCACCCCCGGCACTCTGTCCTGTAATCAAGCCAATCGAGAACAATGGTCTCAGCCAACCCTCAAAACCATGCTCAGAACAAATCAATTCAGTCATTGGCTAATCGATTACTGCGGGAATTTGAGATTGCTCCGCTGTATTCACGTGATAATCAAAAAGCCAAAGACTGAATTAATTTTTCGTTTTAGGGATTGGCTGACAGCCTACCTGCAATTATGACGCGGTTAGGATCGCCTCCAAAATTTGTTATATATTTTTGGACCCAATTTAACGCGAGTACTTGATCGTAAAGACCAAGATTACCGGGCGCATCATCATTCTCCAAACAAAAGAAGCCTAAATTATATAATTATCAGCAAAATTTTTAGAAATTTCAAAAGTCACAATTAATTACTATTTTAAACTGTCTACTTACCGAAAACATTAAGCCTGTAGTTTATGCTTACAAACACCACATCTCTTTCGAGTAACCTTCTTCCATTGTATAGGTTTCCTGACCAGCGAAGGAAAGACCCACCTTTGCAAACAACATATTTGAAATAATTCCAATACTTTGAAAAACTGTCTTGTTTAATATGGGTTCTCAAAGTCGCTAAAACATTGTCCGGATAAGTGGTCGTTCAAAATGGGAACGCTCTATGCTCCTACGCATGTTTATGCAGAGCAGGATAGGGCGTCCAGGGGCCTATTTCATATAACTTTTACACTTGTATTTACAACGACAAACTTGTCAGTCCCCATCCTTATAACATTATCCTTATAACATTATATGAAATACCCCCTGGGGGTATTTCATAAAACTTGTATTTACAACGAAAAACTTGTAAATCACCATGACGACAATGTTGTAAGGATAGGGACTAATTCTCAAAGTGTTTTTCAGTCCAATCCCAAATTTTGGGACAGGTATCTAAGCAACCCCCGTATAAAGGGGTATGGTTTAGGATTTCCTAACTTTAGGCGCGCCCGTTTATAATGGTCACTTCTGGTAAGGCTACCCGGATGTATGATGTATATGTACTGTATAATGCTTTAAAATAAATTCTAATGAAATTTACCGTGAATAAATAAAATAACTGGAAGAAGCTTTGAAGTGTTCACCTGTTGTTAAAAATATTATTATTAAATTAAATGATTAGTATAATTATATTCGTAGATACTAGAATGAATGGTGGTGTACCTTGGGACTGTACACATTTAGTGTAAGACAGTCCTCGGTGAAGACAGTATCCTCGAGTGGGGAAGGTGGTTGATAACAAGCCGTCTGGCTTTGTGTAGCGTCAAAAATAGAGTTGTCACGTGTCAGTTGGGTTGTGGGTACTGCGGGCGAAAACCTCTGGACGACATTGGCATAAGGAATACCCTGAAAGCTTGCGAATTCTCTCTTTGAAGCCACAGTTCTATCGGCAAATCCTTTAACTATTCCTACATTTGGAATGCTTACTGTCAATTCCTCCGCAGTCAGACCCCAAATTGTCTCAACTTGAAAGCAAGCTAAACAAAATAAAGTGACGATGCAAGGAAAATTTAAAGGCTTCATGGTGTTTAAATTCTATACTTTTATTAACTTTGAGTAATACAAAACTAAAGAAAGCATTTTTGCAAAGCACAAATTAGAAAGATCGGACGATCTCATTTATATAACATTGGCGATAAATTCATGTCAAAGCATGCCGAAATTTTATTACCTTGTCGTTAATCTTTAATATCAGTTATCCACGTCGAATGCTAATTTTTAATGGCTACTTAATTGCAAGCAGTGTTACGCTACAAAAATAAAAGTCCGTTTTGACCCTACGAAAGTCCTAAAGATTGCTATTGTGACGATAGAAATAAGTGGAATGGAACATGCCGCATATGTATACATGTGTGCAGTGAACATTACGTTGTAAAGATATTATTAAGCTGTGTACAATTATGTATTTTTGTCGGTATTTTCCTTCGTACAATGTTACATTTAATTTACAGTATAAAATGTGCAGTTTACAGTGTAAACTTTACACTAATAATTTCTAATGTTAAAATATATATTAATATATGAAACTCCAAGAGATAATAAATATTTAAGCCAATGGATTCTTTCTTGATTGCGTACAAAAACGTAGGTGGTAAACATTTATTATATTTAGTATATATTTTGGAAATCATGTCTTCTGAGCTATTTAATATGAGCTTAGTAAGTATGCATCTCTCCACATCTAATGATGACGCACAAGAGTGAAATTATTGTGCTTAAGTTCGCTTTATGGGTTCTTAATAACTTAATCTATCCACATGTAATAAAGTTATTAATAACAATTAGTTTATTGACAGGCTGCTAACTGCTAGGTACATAGTGCTAAAGTAATATTATGTTAAATGTGTCACCGAATGAACGAACACGGCTTGATGAACACATTACATTCAGCGAACAAAACCGTGGTCACTTGCAAAGGACGAAAAAATTATTCCAGCAATTCACTTTGCATGATACACTTTGCTGGGTATATTACTAATCTTTTTGTAGCAGCTTATTAGTCATTGCATGACAAACTTTGTGCAACTAACTAAGCAAATCTTTTACCAAAACCTGACACAAAGGGGTACACCACAGATGTCGGTCCACATTGTTTCAAAGTTGTCTTACGTAGATGCATTGTACCATAACTCTACACTACTTTAATTTTCTGCTTGCAAACAGAAAAATAATACGAACTCGGAAGTGGTCACCTTTTATTTGCATAGAAAGCATAGTAGAAGCAAAAGTGTAACAAATTGATTCTGTATATTATTATATCGATAGTTACCATTAGTGTGTGTAGGTATATAATTATATTGGTGTTTATTATTCCAAAAAATGAATCGCGATACCTAAAGTTTATCAATGTCATTTGGTTATTCTCCTAGAAGTAGCCATTGTTTCACCCAAATTCAATAACACCCAGAAAGTATCCACAATGCACACTTTCCTGAAGAGTATGAACGGAATACACTGCAAAGTACACCAAGGTTTTCCTTCTACTTCATGTGCGGTCAATTTCATGCTCTTTGGTCTTTTTGACATTAGGTTCATAACTGAAAATTAACTAGGTCTCAATGAACAATGGCTATTAATAATGTGGTTTCCATGATTTATTTTGTTCTATTATTTACCTTCACAAGAATAGTATAGGGTTGTGTTTTCCACTACGAGTACGATATACTTTAGGTGAGTAATCCAACTATTGCAATTGACTCGATTGACAAACTGTAACTAATCAAAACACTATCTTCCCAAACCATCATATACTGTACACAACATTGAGCTATGCATTTATCTATTCACAAAAATTCAATCAATAATTTCTAGCATGTAAAATCAAAAATTACAATAGGTATACTAATTCTCTTACACAGGCATATTAGAAATTCGTTCTACTCAAAATTTCACGCACTTCAGTAATACATTCAGACAAAGTATTCAACTGTGTACATAAAATCATGCATCTCAAACCGCGCATTTGTGTCTTTCTCGAGTTCACACTGTTCCTCACTGTTGATTCTGTAAACTATATTGATGTGAACAAACCGATAGTTATTACGGAAAGCTTTAGTGAAAAATTGGCAGACTCTAGTTTTGGCTACACCGTGTCTTTACTAAAATATTATACGGGCAACAACTATCCTAGTCTGAATATTTTTCCTGGTTCTGAGAAAAGAGATTCTACGGTTCCTCCTACTGGTTGGTATGTACACTTTCAAGTAAATAATTCAAATTTAATGTACATATCATATAGTTGGGGAATGACAATTTTCCTTCAACAAGAATTTCTCTATAATATGTTCAAAAACTGTATGTTCACCAGCCATAGAATCACAATCAGCACATTCATATAATGGTATTCTTACTGTAAGTAAATATCTACGCATGTCATATCATATCATAACTTAACTTGGTATAAAGTAAGTATCGTATCAGTACATATATTGCGTTTTCGTAAAATGTTCAAAAAAAAGCTTTAACTATATAGTTTAAAAAATTTTGCAATGTTTCAAGAAGAGGTTTTCAATTTACAAGGTGTATTACCTCATGTGGCATCGTTCCAGGGGTCACCCAGGCACGGACGTGCCATTTTTCACTGATTATTACAAATAGTGGGCAAGTTAATGTTCCGTGTTGCACCGGAAAGTTCACTACCATCAATCTATAGGAAATATTATTCTTTTCAAAATAATTTTCCAGAATTTTGATGTGGGGAAGGGTGCACCAGTGAGGTTACGTAAATTGAAAACTCCATTATGGACGTTTCGAACCTATAGTTTTTGAAAACAATGTTTTTTGAACATTTTACGAAAACTCAATATGTTGATTTGATACGATACTTTGTACCAAGTTATGGCTTGCGTATAGATGCATGAATTGCGATTCTCTGGCTGTAGAGTTCAAAATACTATTTGTAGTGAACCTTAGTTGCAGAATATTCCTTAAGAATAGCCAGATTTGTGCATCAATTATATTGACCGTGAGTACAGGTACATGTAATTCAAAATAGTAATACATTTTAATGTTTTTCTTTTCAGGGTGTTTATTGGTGCTCCAAAGGGTAATTACACTAGTTCGAACCAACGAAATTATCGAAATGGAAATGTGAATGTGCATGAACCAGGGATCATTTGGCGCTGCAGTTTGGGCAACCCCCAGAAAGAATACTGTCAAACAGTGGATCTTCAAATTCCAGACACACAATGTAAGCTGCGTAGTGAACCTGTTGCTTCTTATTTACTTTTTTCCTTTAAAAAACTATTGCAGGGGTGGGGGCGAGCCCCCCTCCTCCTCGGATCCGCAATCAACAGTGTTTCCGTCATTTCTATTTTTAGAGGACAATCTACCAAGTGGGTAGTAACATATGCTGTACATTTTAAGCTTTCAGATGTTTAAAATTAAGATGCCCATTTTTTCACTTCGCCTTATATTATTATTAAATGTAGCCACTCCTACATGCACAACGCGTTCACCACATCATCGATGCTTCAAAAATGAAGACCAAGAAGAAGGTTGGTTCGGCGGTTCTATGAGCACAAGTATGGCGTCATCACACGGGGGTAACGGTAACAATCTAGTTGGTTGTGGATTTCGATGGGGACGTACAGGCGATAAAACGAACGCTGCTACAGGTCTTCACATTAAGATATTCAAATATGGCTCAATTAAGAATACAAAAATTAGAGGATGAACGAGATAAGTACTGATATCCTGATCTTTCCATTTATGTAATGAGCAGTGAACGGAATTTGTTATTGGGTAGAAGGAAACGATATCTCATCTGAAAATTTGATTGGAATCCATTCCAAGAAGAAGGCACTGAAACCTCTTATAGATGAAAGTAATAACTAAAATAAATGGTTTTCGACCATAAATTATAAATTGAATTCCTTTCAAATATTAATATTTGTCTCCACATTAGGTAAAGAATTTTACAACGTTCCCAACTCTGTGCAGCGTGATTACGAATGGTATTTTGGACAGGCAGGATTTTCTTCTCACTTGACTGCACAAAATAACTTAATTCTGGGGGCGCCTGGAGTACATACATGGAGCGGTTAGCATTTTTCGTATTCGATTCATTTCTCTGCATTTAAAGTAATTAATTCTGTTTATTAATGACATACTCACAAATATTTTTCATCAAGGAAGTGTGATTTACTACCGAGATTTTTCTAATCCACGCCCCGTGATTTTACAGCCAGAATATTTCGAAAATATCAAACCATTAGATTTATTTGGTACATTTGATTTCACATCCCAAGTTTGAAAAATTACAATACTTACTATTTTAAGTGATGTTTACATTGAATTATTAAATTTAAGGTTACTCTATTACATCTGGAAGATTTATGCAACAATCAGAGATAATGTTTGCTGTCGGAGCGCCACGAGCGGTTAATATGCTAGGAAGTGTTGCCGTATTTGCACCTCCTACGAGAGATGATTTTTATTACAGCTTTAATAATGAAAAAACTCTAAAAGGAGTACAATATTCTTCATATTTCGGATCTGTTCTGAGTGCAGTCGACTTTGATGGAAACAATTTAGATGAACTTTTAGTTGGTGCCCCTTTTTATGGTACTCAAGATTTTGGAGGAGACCACGGCTGCGTTTTTATCTACCGTTATGATATCGTAAGAGTTCACGTTCTTTCAATTAAGGCTTTTGTAAAAATGGCAAACCAAATTAAAAAATTTGGAAGACTAGTCCTCAGCAGAATTTGTCGTATAATAATTTGGTTCTTTACTTTATCTGAAAACACGCTATGTACCCGCAGTATAGTCGAGATTTTCAGTCTCCATTTCGGATTTGTGCGTCCACACCCATGGCAAGATTTGGTTCTGCAATTACTTCATTGGGAGATATCAATAATGATGGATTCAAAGGTAATGTTAGATAATGCTCAATTAGTAAAAAGTGACTAAATAAAATTTAGCCAAGATTATACACCTATATATGTATATGTGATGTTTCTACAAAAAACCAAAGATTTTGCTGTCGGGGCTCCATACGAGAATGACGGAAAGGGCGCTGTCTACGTCTATCTTGGAAGGTCACCAATTCTACGTGATATAAATCCAGACCAAAAAATAGAGCCTCTTACTTCGGTTACAGGACGGGGCAATACTTTATTATTAGCCTTTGGATCTTCACTTCACGGGGATGTGGACATAGATGACAACGGCACACCGGGTAATGAACATACATAATAATAAAGGTTAGCAAACAGAAAACAATGAGATATTACAATCCAAAGTAAACGTAGTTTTTACCTTCAGATTTAGCCATCGGTTCATACGAGTCGAAAGCAGTTGTAATTTACAGAACACGACCAACACTCTCAGTGCAAACCGGTTCGGCAAGGATTCATTTCATTATAAATAATGTAAAAGCAGCCAAATTCTCAAGAAATGATAATCGGATAACTGCAAAATTCTGTTTGGAATTAACTGCAAAACCTACACCGAAATCGACAACAAGATTAAGTTCGGATACTACCAAACACGCATAATTATATAGTATTTACAGTTTTAGCACAAAGATAGTCTAAAAAATTCTATTTTTATGTTACCTACCATACAGTGTTAATTTCTAAGGCTCAAAAGTATCTAGTGGGAGTGGGATACATCCTTTATAATCATCGTTCTTTATAGCGTAGATTGAAGCATAATTAATTTCTTTTTTAGATGTATGGGTCAATTTCTCGGTGGACAAATTTTTCAGGAGATTCTCTATCATAAGCGAGATTTCCAGTAAACCAACGAGAGTGAATGAGATGAATGGCGGCTACACCATTGAATTTAGCGCCATAATTCCTCTTCAACAGCTTCATTGTATGGAGATATTAATGGAAAAGGATAAGGTACTATCCATGATTCCTGCACTCTGCACTAGAGAGCTTAATTATAAAGATGTGAAATTTTCATGAGACAATTAATGTGTAAGGAATTTGATCCGGTAATTCCTGCACATCAAATGGAAATTCCTGTTGAAGCACGCGTATGGTATAATGAAACCCTAAATCCAGCCATACAAACGGTTCACTTAGATATCTCCAAATCTCCAAACACTGGAAAACCCGAAGTCAAGATGGAGGGGCACAGTAATTTTGTCTTATTTTTGGTTCTAAAAAAAATTGTTAAACAAAAACTCTGAATGGTTGCACAGGTTTCACAGATTTTTGCAACTCTTGCCCCACACCAATTACATTCCCTCCTGTTAAAGAATCTCTGAGTATCGCACAAGATGATTGCAACAACAATGGGAATCCAGACTGTGAGAGTAATTTGCAATTTTCGGAAATCTATCTTACAGACGACCTTGAACAGCGGCTTGTGAAAAATGCGAAAAATCAATATAGATTTACAATTGGATCAAGCAAATGGTTAACATTGAAAATTAATCTACTTAATAAAGGCGAAACTGCTTACAGTCCGATCGTAGAGATAAAGGGAGAATTTCAAGATATACAGCCATTGAAAAAAGAACGATGTGGTCCCACCAAAGACAAAGAGATTTTTCAGTGCAAGATTGGTCATCCTTTGCATAAGAACAAAAACGTAACGTAATTACAATTTTTCTGCTAAAATTAAATAACTCTAGATTTCGAAATTGATATTAATTTCAGTTCATTGAAGAGATTCAACTGGACACTAGCACCATTTTTGCCAACAATCTCACGGAGTCCTTCACAATAGCAGTTGCAGCCTTTCCTTTGGAACAGCAGAGTAAATTTTCAAAGTCGCAAGGTATGACTATTTTGCTCGAGGGAGACGCGACCGTTTCTCTAACGGGTACTAGTAGTACACATATCCGAGAATATTCAGTTTCGGAAACATCTCACACATCAATTTTTCATCGATACAGTGTACGTACATCCCGTTAAACAGTTTCAATTTTTTATCATGAAAATTATTATCATTGTTGTATTATATTATTATTAGGCTTCTATTCGTGGAGTCAGTCCTGTTTCCTCTGTACGCATGAAATTTCTTATCCCAGTCAAGATGACGAATAAGGGATCCATCAATGAGTTAATACTCGTCTCAAAACCAACAGTTAAAAAGTTTTAATATTTTTTACTCTTATTGTTAGTAAGGAGGAGAATAAAACATTGCCTACAAGAGTGTTCTTTATTTATGTACAAAGGCGGCGATTAACTGTAGACCCACCAAAGGGAATTTCTCAGAGTTGCAATTGGAGCATCAGACAGGATGGACGAGTTTTAGTAATGCTTCGAATGGAACTAGTATTGGAATTGTTTCAAGAAGAAAGCGAGCTTCTCCAGATCCACAGGGAATAACTAGTTTTAATGTTCTGTGTGGCCAACAAAAAGATTGGCAATGCATGGTAGTTTTATGCGAAACTAGGCTTCAAGCTAATGGGGCAGTTAATGTCGAATTTAAACTTCACATTGACAACAATATCGCAAGTAAGCCAATTATTACTTCTGTTTGCATGCAACAATATGCACAAATAGAGTAATATAAATAAATATACTATTGCTTAATAATTTTGTTTGCAGAAAAATTCATAAAAGAAAGTCATAAGAATGTATATGTGAAAAGTGAAGGAAGTGTTGCCATTTTTTCTGAAAACAATGACAAGCACAAGAAAGCAGCAATATCAGAAACAATACTTACAATCGAAGCGGAGAAAGAGTTTCCCGTCTGGATTGCTATTGTGTCTGGCATAGGCGGATTGATTTTGTTACTCCTAATTACAATCTGTCTTGCAAAGGTTATACATTTACTTATTCCCACGCTATAACATATAAAGGGTGAGTCAGAAACAACCGGTCACTTTTTGATTCTGAAGAACTTACGATCGGTTAATTTTATTCAATCGAGGTAAATGGCATATGAAAGCCCCATAAATTATCAATGAGATTTTGTGATTTGAAAACCACCGAATTTGATGCACGGGCGCAAGCGATCCGGCACTGAGCGACACGTCCTTTCACAATACCCTAAGTGGAGATAGATATTTCTACCTCAAGGAAGCCGGGCACTTATGTGGGTTATTGTTGAACGCCGTGAGAACGATTTTCTTATTTTCGTCGACTACCACTGATATGGTTCTTCTCAGAGATTTTATGTTTGCTACAGATTCACTTTCATCAAATTTTGACCTAAAATGCGCTATTGTTTCTCGTTTTCGTTTAAAATTAAACTGCTAATTATACCACCGATTGTCTCTGACATTGGGTTACGTTTGAGTTAGTCACTAACTGTTCACAAAGAAGATCTTTTGCTCTGTTGTTAAATGTACCGTCTTTATCCAATGCAAAATTCGAGAGAGAAAGTACAAAGCATGGAAGACAAAGACAGAGAACAAAGATGTTTTAAATTTTGGCGCACTATTGAAGATGACATTAGTCATTCGCTTCATTCTTCTTTATTGCCAATTAATTGCACTTTCATAGTCCATTTACCTCATTTGAATAAAGTTAACCGTTCGTAAGTTATTCAGCATCAAAAAGTGACCGGTTGTTTCTATTTCTGACTCATATTAGCATGCATCCATTTTGGTAACGTTTCTGCCTATGTATATTTAAGTATTTTTTAAATTCAGCAAGGTAAGTAGATATATGTAAATGACAAGTATGCAAACTGTGCATTATACAGTGTTTTCACACTCTTTCGATGTAGTAAATGTGTAATCTATCTTGAAAACACTGTGTCATTTAAGTTTTTTTGTCTAATATTTATTTTGTTTGATTTGTGTTGCAGTGTGGATTCTTTAGGAGGAAAACAAGGGAAAATCTAAGAGCGCTTAAGGCTAAATCTACAGTAAGTAAAACAAACTCAAACCAATCTTGAACCCAGAACGTAATACAGCTTAAAGTATCTACGTTGCGTCAGATTAAGGATTAGTTCTTTATCGTCTAGAGAAAAATGTCGTACGTACAAAAATTCACATATTTTATAAATAAATCATAACGTCCATATAATGATTACATCACTTCGTAGATGATAAATCCATACTTAGGGAAATAATTCACTAGTACATAAAAGTCTCGTTGTGTCATGTCACATACAAGAAAGCACAAACTCAATATTTAAATTTTTATTGAACCCGTTTCCCAATTGTAAAATATTGTTATAGCCGTCCAGAGGTCTCTGCAGTTTTAGAAATGATACCCCCCATAGGGAACTTAGAACAATATTTGTTACAATTCATCGATAAGAAATTGGGAAACGGGCTTAATTCAAATTTAAACATTTTCAACCCAATGTAAACAATTATTTCTTTTAACCAAACTCAATATGATAATATCTTATTGTTTTTTTTACCATTTTACCATAGTATGGTAAAATCACATAACATACATACAAATATTATTATCATATTGGTGGTTGTGTTGTTCCCAATTTTTCAAGCACGTATTTGGATTGGAATAGCTAGAGCTTCTTGCAATTTAAACTTTTAAAATTTTGAAAGTAAACTGAAATGTTACTGACTTGGTTGATCTCATGATCTCTTAATATATGTGTACAAAGTGAATTACTTTTATTATGTATTAAGTGAATAATTTCCGATGTCCCAAGGGCGGATCTAGGTTAGGGCTTTACGTGTTCAACCCCCCCCCCCCTCCATTTTTGTCAAAAACCCC
>JABASC010001958.1:0-20027 GCA_019776185.1 Plutomurus gul | reverse complement strand
GTACAATTTCTAAGCTATTCGCAATCTCACAAACTTTGCAGCATCGAAAACGCTGAATGAGCACAATGCACAATGTGAGAATATCTTTTATGCACCCTGAATTACACAATTCGAGTGTATCAATCTTTGAAAGACAAAGTCAAACGAAATGGATGATGGAATGGATTGGATGGAGACCATCGCTTGGCATCACAGAGATTTTGATAGAGTGAGTCAATATAAAGGAGACATGATTTTTTTGTATACATAGGAAATACAATCAGAATTTGGTGGATTGGATGACATGCACAAGCACAGGCTAAGAATGCATGTATACGTACGAATGAGGATTTTAGAGAGAGAGACGAAGAAGAAAAGAAAGTGCGAGGGGAACTTTCATGGAGAAAGAATGGAGACGAAAGAGGAAGTTAACGTCTAGGCCAGCTCTGAACTCTAAAAGTCAAAAGCTTTAGAGCATCGAATTTTCTCTTCTCGTCCTACACGCTGATCTCTCGCGAAAGCCACGGTTACATTAGCTAATGTCATGTACTATACATAGGCATAGGTAAAGTAATGCAATGTAACAAGCTAAACAAGTGAAATATAGACAGACTGTGTGACTGTGTGATGGTTTCAATGTGAATGCTGAATCGCATGGAAAATTTATCGCTTCTGGCTTGAAATCGTTTTAACGTGCATCCAGCCTACTCTAAACACTTTTCCGTTTAAATAATCGGTTTCAGAACACCGTCCTATCTATGTACATACTTGATTTGAAGTGAATGCACACATACGCTAACTCCATTTAACTTTCGGTCACAGTAATTCATACGAACTTAGAGTGAGCGCGATCTTGTGCGCTTTAAGGAAGAGTAAGACGCACTGACAGAAATTACAGCATAGTAATGTGTGCAAGAAACTAAACCATGTAATTCAAGCAATATAATGCATAATGGAGATGAGATTAAATTGCTTTATAATGTTTCCCAATAGTCTATTATTCTAATAGGTTGTGCTTTTAGGTGAACCGACAACTAGTTTCCAGTCACGTTACGTTGAATCTGCAACTGTGTAGCAGAAGCAGACACAGGTCGCTCACCCCCCATTATTAGACGTTACGAAAAGTTTCCTCATTCTTCAGAAGAACAAGTAGGCCGGATATATTTCCTTATTGTTTTACAAAACATTTCCTAGTAATGTAATGGGTGGAAAAGGGGAAACTAGTGGAGCAGAGACATTACTGTACTAATACGTTAAGGAAATCAAATACACTCCAGCAACTGAACTACATAATTATAATTATGAACTGTAATAATGTAGAAGTGAAAGTTTATCTCTATGCATAGGAAATTGCTAATTAATCGAGCGGAAAACTAATTATTTTATTACTGTTCAGTTCACTAGCACGAGAGTGTCTGAATGAAGCGCAAGCATTATTCTATTATATAATCGTCAGCTCGGATACAAATCCGGTTGCTACCTTTGGGTACCACTTACAATAGGTGAAATTCCACAAGTACTACACACAACCGTATTTCCTCCAACTTGAGTGTATGTATACTGTACGAAATGAGAACAGGATCTAAATTAGTTTTACGCTTTCTCCATTCAACATCCGCTGACTTGATTATGTTACTGAGCATATCTTTATAGTTACATGATACATACTATAGGATTGAACCGCTCTGGATAGTGTACATACCATATTCAAATTATACACATCACATCTTCCTTTACTTCCCAACATATGTAAGGACTGAAAACCAGAAAACTATATTCCACTATACAGACAACACATTCACTCTCCATGTATCAATTTATGTGAAGTCGTCGGGAGAATTAGATTTTCAGGCTGTACAAGATTAGATTATCCAATTTCGTCAAAGCAAGGCAAGAAACTCGAAATCACATTATAATAGTAGCTGCATTTAGAACCTGAACTCATCTTTAATATTCGGACATAATCGTTTCATCTTATGATGATTAGATATTTACGCTTACCATCCACCATCACATACCTAAATACAATGCTGCCCACCTCTGACAGGCATCATCTCTTTGTTCATTTCTGTACATTTACAAAGACACGTTCGGTATTTATTTATAGAGGTTCCGTTCACTTTATTACTTCACACGAAAGTTTTTCTCGCCAATGCGTCTGATGAAGTGAACCCTATAGATAATGGACAGTAGCATCTAAGAACCTGTAAAACAACTCCATTAACAGATCTCACAAAGAATGAAATGACACTGGTCTCCAGTTTTGTCGGAATGAAACACACATTGCATTGTATGAAAAGAGAAGAATCCAAGATCGGAATTCAAATTACATTTTATTACAGACACTTACACGGCTTTATTTGGCGTAATATAATGTTTTGTAGCTGAATGAGTCGAGTCAAAGTCTGTCAGTTTGTCAGAACAATTCTTTCCCCACTATAGGTACTACAGGCCACTGCTATTGATACTAGCCGCATAGATCTTGCATGTTACGTCACCATTCGACCCTCTTCGCACAACATAAATATACGAACATGTAGATATAGCTTTAACTACCTCTACTACTACACAGCAGATGCACGTAGTACTTTACCCGTAGTGCATACTACCACGGAGATCTATAATACAAACAGTAAGTACAAAGCGAATGAATGACTGCATTTTATTCTGGTAGTTTCTAGTTTCTATGTAGCATTATACGTAGTCTCTCTACCTTACTTACAAACAAGGCCCACGCCATAAGGTACAAACAGAGAACAAACAGAAGGAAAATGTTTGTCGGACTGTGTGCAGCAACTGGGATTGAAAATGAACCCTAGCAAAGAGAGTTCCGATCCCAGCTGACTGTTTAGACAAAAATGTTCGTATGTGACATACGACTACTGTGAAGACACAACACACACCCAAGCCACACAACCCTAACAATATTATTGAAGCTTTGCTAATACGGTATACCGTAATAGTAAGTATATGTTACGAAGTGATGCGACGATATCGCACGAAAACATCCCCAGACAAACAGCACAACAGCCACACGATCACAACAAGCACAGATACAAGTTGAGCAGTGCCACAAGAGTCTGATGAATGAATACGGCAGTATCTTGAGTGGATTCTATGATACAATGTCCTGTTGCTACATTCTGTACATGACAACTTAACTCCAACTCATACAAACCCACGAGAACATATTAGGACTCAGCCCACTGCTCCTACAGCCTACCTTCCTTATTAAATACGTTGGAAAAACAACGAGTACATTAGATGAACATGACACGAAAGACATAATGGCTCAGCCAGTATTCTAGTATTAGTATATTGTGCTCTCCAACTAGGAATTGGATATTTTGTTTCATTGTACTCTCAGTTTCAGTCTCATCTCTCCCATCAGCTTCCTACTGCAAACATCAGTCACAAATTTCAACTAAAATAATCGGTGAAATTGTTGGAATCCGAATGTTGTATGGAAAGTCCCATGTTCATGTGACCTGGTAAATACGTACACTGTTCGCAATTAGATTCATGATTCCGTATGTTACTTTACTACAAGGGAACATATTGTCGCACAGTGTCGGAAAGGAGGATTGTAGAGGTAGTCGACGAAATGTTCGTTGTCCTCTGGCCCTTCATGTTTTAGTGTATGTACTGCGGATGAGTGAGAGATGTGAATGTGAGTGAGCATTATTAAACCAGTAGGCAAAGTTAAATCGGAGAGAAAAAGCAATCAATGCAGTCATTCAACCGTTCTTTCCCTTTACTTGGTTCTCTTTGAAAAACAGGAGAAATCGACGATAGGTGGTTTGTTTTCTTTGACTTGGCTTCTTTTTGTCGTTCACTCGTCACTATCGTCCTCTCTACTTCCCTTCCCGTCATGTCGACTGTTTCGACTACTTTCGACACTACTACAATGCTATATGTGAGCTATGTGTCGACGATAGGTACGTACTAGCCAGACTGCAGGTACTACAACTAACATACGCCGTTATACAACACATTACATCATTGAAATACAATTGAATAGGCTAGAATAGAGTTAGTGAGCTGAGCGAGTTCCGGTTCTAGTGGATAGAGAGAAATAAGAGAGCCTGTTCCAGTTTTGCTTCAATTTCACTAGGCTCTTTTTCTGGAATGGAACAAATAAACAGAATAAATGAAGCAATCATCTGCCCTTATATCAGAAACACCGCACCGACAACAACCACATCAAATCTCGACATATTTTGACCTCTTCTTCTTAAACGTGTGGTCAAACCAATAATGGTATGTAGCTGTTATACGTCTATTTATGTTGTATTGAAAGTGGACTGCAGAGAGACTGCAAACATGCTGTTACAATTGGTTCTTTCGGCTTCTTTGTTTACAGTAAAGCTCTTTTGCTTTCCCCGGTGAAATTCCTTTGGTCCGTTCAGTTGATTTGACTGCTGTTCTTCAACTCGTCTCATTGACCATTGAACGGTCAAGAAATCTTTGAAATCTCCTAAGATCGCAATTTAATGAAGATCTAATGATAACCCAACAAATGTGTTCTACTACTGGGCAAATGAGTACTTTAGTTTATATGAAAAATATTTACGAATATACAGGGATTATATATATATTACAGTGGCTGTGGCAAATAAAACTTTCTCGGAAAAAACGTACATAGCACATGGCAATGGCACATACACATCATAAGTAGCACAAACACATTTAATGTGTTTCATCATTATTTTTTTAGCTCGACAAGTACACAGCCATTCCCCACTGGTACATACCATTAGCTCTTTAACGAACTGAAACTACGGAAGGTACTGGATGGCTAACTGTCAGTAGAAGAAACATATAGTAGAGTAGGGACGCACATTTTTATCGCATCGATTCGATCTATCACAAACCATAATCAATAATTAAATTCTAGTGAAAGAAGAAAGTTCGTTTACCCAACAATGCAGAAAAGAAGGTTCAACGAGCTTTTCATTGTAAATAATAGTGAAATATTGGAAGTATTTACTGCATTACACTTTCTATACACGAATGACAAAAACAAAGTGAACCAAACGCCTAACAGACCTACAAATGAATAAATAATTAAATAAATGCAATGTTAAATATTTAAATTTGCGGTGTCAGAATAATAAATATTCGATTTTAAAATTTCTAGACAAAAATATTACATCAAAGTCAGCAATTAGGCGCTTTTTGAAACCTGCTACAATTCTATTCACAGCGTATATTATAAGCATAAAGGAGAGAGTTGTGATTTATATCGTCTCACTGTGCTTGTCCAGTACAATGTCATTACTTTAGAGGTCTAACCTTTAAATACACATTTGTTAAGATTCGTAAACCTCAAACAATAACGAAACCATACATTCTTTATGGCTTACGGTTCCAAGGGTTTTATCGTTTCGTCGAATAAATCCAAGTAAGGTTATTAAGCGCAAATTGTATCTAGTAACTTGTAGTGGTGGTATCACTCATCTGAAAATATTTCTAGGGCAAGAGTTGCCAGAATAAAGCTGATCGATATATATGCCCGGGGTAGTGATTTGTTGCAAGTGCTTAAAGGTAAATCCATCATGTGAAAGGTTTCTCCTCTGCAAGCATTTACCAAGCGACCAAGATATATTGCCGATATTCGTCTAACAGCCCACGTCAGTATCTCTAATAAACTCATGGAGGAACAAAAGAGTAGACAAGCAAAAGTAGGAACTGGAAAATTAACGATATGTCATTGGCCGTATTTTCCAGTTCATTTTTCTCAGCACGTCAATCACGTCGAGTCCCCAGAAGACTCTTTTATAGATTTCCGACAAACATGTCACAAACAAGCATTTTTGCCATTAAGAATGGCATGTACATTCATGTGTACACCTACCACTACCTACTATATACACAATCGGTATCACACGGCTTTGCAAATATGGTCTGTCTCCGATCTGGTAGCAACAGCAAAAAGACATCCTGTTTTTTGCAATCACACGTAAAAGACCTTTTAAACGCCAAATTGTATTGAATGAGAAAGTAAGTGTAATTCTGAGTAGCTAAACTTTAGTTTTTTTATTAAGTCTGCAGTGCAGACTATAAGTCCACAAGACAGAATACTAATAGAGTCCCTGGGTCATAATTCACGAAAAACAAGGACCGTCCTATGTATGTAGTTACTGCACACGATGTAGCTTAATTGACAACTACTGCACTACTAATTCCTATGAAGCAATGAATCTTCTGACGACTCTACGCTGGCAAAGAGTAAAGAGTTGCCACAACGTTTTTCTTCGTGTTTTCGTATTCTTTGTTGATCTTTACAAGATTCATGGGTTTGATTTGTTAAACCTTTTACTAAGCTGAACGTTCTATGACTTTGTCAACCATTTAAATTTTACATTCTTACTTGCCTATTTACTACAACTTAGTCCCGAGTCTCAGCGATGCAACGACTGTGTCGAGAAGAGATATGATACAATTAAACGGGTAGATGTACACGTATGTGTAGATTCTTGGTGATTTATTATTTGTTTATCCACGTGTGCGGTTATAAAGGTGTTGGTGATTAACTGTCGACATCACCCAGGTCTATTTCACGTCTCTTCTTTAGCGATACTTGTCCCTATTAAATTCACCAGTCAACTCAAATGTAACTAGGTATGTATGTTAACGCATACACATACAACAGTATATGTGTATTATGTGGTTCATCGCTTTTAAAATATTTAAGCATGTTTTGGAAATGAACTCGGTTTACATTTGAAAAGAGAGACGATGTCTTTTACCACTGCATTAGTCACTTGACAACAATAATTCAATTCCCAGCCTTCTAGTATTTGATCTAATGTACATCCTTTCAAAAACAACTAGTACATCCTTTTCCTGTTAGAAATTGCAAAACTAGAGCATTTGCGTGTGTACTTTCGTACATACAAGAAAGTTCAAAGAATAATCTTATTTGATTTTAATGCTACTACGTGTTTACTTAAGTATATACACAATAAGTACTTTACTCTAGTAGTCATAACTATAACATATTTATTTATGTACGTGTACATAGGATTGTATAGGATTGTAAATATATGCTATCTAATTAATTTTATTACGACATATTGATAGTCTCAATTTCCCTTGTACAAAATTTAATTGCCGCAATATGCCACACAACATGATTTGACGAAAAGTTTCTAAGGAAATGTCTACGTATAAATGTTAAGAGTACTTACTTTTGCATTCATGTGGATCCCTGGAAGAAGCCCTTCCCCAAGGTCGATCCAAGTAGAATGGTTTACATCTCTCGCAGTCCGGTCCCGCTGTATTGTGGCGACAGTCACAAACAAGTTCCCCCTCTCTGTTTTCAAGCAAACAAAAACAAAAAGAATGTCAACTGAATATCTTCATCGCAAATCTTGATTATAGTCACGACTCACGTCATGTAAGCCCATAATATGTATGAAGGCTAAAATCGAGCATGTGGCATGTACCACTATACTAACACTACTCTACACTTTACAGTACATTACAGTATCAAGAAAGGCACTATTTTAGGCTATTATGGATGTGTATACTGCAATAAGCATAGGTTTTAGACGGAGACTAAAATCAAAGCAACGCAGCAAAATGTTACAGCTACAAAGAAGAAAGGCATCGTGTCGTTTCTTCGAGTGTACTACGTACAGTTCCAAGCCGTGACGACCATTGCCGAGATAAAGTTTCATTTCATGCAAAAAAAACTAAAGCTGCAAAGCAACAAAGCAAAGTAACCTAATAAAAAGCCGAAGAGTAAGCGTTGTCAACACACAAGGCAATAAGAGTCTTCTTGTAAATGGAAAATAAGGCACTGTACAGTGCACTGTACTGTATGTAGTACTCTCTGTGTATACAAAGTCCAGAGCGAACGATAGAAGAATGACAGTCTTCGTTTCTCCTAACACTGCTCTGCTCTTTGTTTTCCTGCTGGCTTTGATCTCTGGCTGAGTGAGTGCCTTAAGATCTTCGATGTGCTCCGGTGACATACTACTGCAGAATATCCTCATGCCGTAGCACACAATGCAATGTCCATCTTTAACTTAACGTTAGTGCTCCCCGCGTGCATGGTTCCCGGTATTGTGTCCTCGATGTACTCTCTGAGATACAAAGTAGAAGTGTAATAGTATGTATTTGTTTTCAAACAGGAAAATAAATGAGCTAAATGAACAAAGTAGCCAAGCCTATGCGAACGAAACCGCATTAACCGGAATGTTTCCTTTCACCAGCAACTTCGGAGAGGCGGAAGAAAATAAAATAAAATAAATATACTCCAGCAACTGCATTTACCAAAGGAAAAACCTAAAATGACTAGCTTAGAGCTTAAACTAAATAATGTACATAAAGCATGACAATGAATAGGTCAAATCCCACAGAGTTGATTTTATTTTGACTTCTGCTTTGCCTCGTGGTTTCCTTTTACTTTCTTTTCTTGCCTTTTTCTTAAATCTCAGCTTTGAGGATTTGTAATAATTTTTCTTGCCTGGCGGCTTCAGTTCAGATGAATTGAGATCCAGCCAAATACAAAAAGGTAAATCTTCCTTACACAAACCGACCAGCCTGTCTCAGTCAGAGCTTTTCCATTTTGCCCTAAAAGCAACCATCAATTGCCTACTATCCCATGAAATGAGATGAAAGCTTCGACTCTCTATTCCCTCATTCCATTGTTACAAAGCCATTGCAAGCAAACACACACATACACATAGGCAGAGCATTAAAGCTTACGATGATAGAAAAATTGGAGCAACTAAGCCAACTAGCATTATTTTACTGTGTGTGCACTATTCACACGAGTTTAAAACAATTCGCATGCGACAGACAAATGCGAACCACTGGAATGTGACCATTGTATTAAAATGTGTGTGCTTACTTCGTGTTGATGCATCGGGAAGCGTGTCCATTACATTTGCAACGACCACCGACAGCGAAGTCCGCAACGGAGTAGAAGGTCCTCAGACTGGATTTGACATGGCCAGGACCCAAGCTGATCAGAGCGGCCGTGGATGCTGCACCACCACCACCACCGAGCACGGAAGAAGCTGGAGCATTGATTTGTGGCTGTGCCTCATTAGCCTGAAATTGGTTTAGGAGAGCGACTAATGAGAAAATTGCATTCCATTGCCACCCTCACATGAGAAGCACTAATGGAGATGCCGGAGAGGAATTTCCTACACAGACCCAACATCAATCTCCATCGGTCGAAACCCACAACACAATGCAATACAAAGAGATACTACCTTTTTCTCAATAGACTGCTCTTCCACATAAAACAAAAGACCTGCTACACACACGACAATACATATAGATACATATGTACGTATCTCTTTCTCTCTGTTGTGTGTAGTATTTACTGTAGGGAGCATTGAAATGCGATACATACCTGACGCAGAAATACCACGTTGCGAACAAAACAGTTGAAAGGAAACCTAAAGAGTTGTATGTATGCGTTGCGGCGGCTGGGCACTCCATTGGGTCACATAAAACTAATCGAATGTAATGCATACCCATAGGAGAGAGGGAAGACGTCTTGTCTACACTGTTCCTCCGTATCTACTAATAAAACTTGTTACTAAATCTACTCAGTTGAGATAATAGCATTCGTTCTATTCGCCCATACAGCACACCACAATTTCTACTTACAATTACGGTTGGGCCAACGGCCAACAGCACCTACGAGTAAATACAGCCATGGCTCTCTTTCGAGGACAATACTGTCAATACACTTTCATAATGGTGGAACGCAGCGGTATATATCAATTACTTATATTGAAAGATGTACTACTTCTTGTAACCTCTCTTTATTATGCTTTCTCTCTTGCTTTGTTGCCTCTCCCAAAAATTCTTCAAAGACAGTGGGACACCGTGAACTATTGAATCAGTTTACTTTGCCCACTACACTACCGTAATAAACAAATAAAGTCAATGTTGGTTTATCTTACGGCCAAAGTACACCACAACGATTGCAGTTCTCATTTATCACAATTATTATAATTACAGTTGCTATTGACTCATCATATTGAAGTATCATTTAGGTACCTGCACTTGAGCTGTCATATACATTTGTGTCTTTAGGCTGATTTGTTCACTGTTGGCTCTCTCTCTCTCTCGCGAAGCCTCCAAAGAAATTCAAGAGACGAATAAGCCTGTCGTCTCTCACTCATACTCCCCTCTTAGTACTTCTCCTTGACTGATTTATTGACTTGGAGGTTTTAACATAAGAGATTGGAGTCTTTTTAACATTAAAATTCAAATGGGATACGAGTGGAAAAGTTTGCAAATTAATATATTATCGTTCTGAGCCTCAAGAAATTGTTGCAAAGAGATGTCGGCATCCACTATCCACTAACATTGAGATTGGTGTAACTTTTGTATCGCACCTCGTATACACGCATTTGTCAGCCGCATATTATTTTCTTCAACGAATAGATTGCCCATTAGCTATTTGGTTATTTATTTGTTAAGCATACTCGGCTAGACAGGCAGACAGTTGCAAAGGAGCTTACTTATTACGAATTGTAAATGAGCATAATGAGAAATCATCTCCTGCTGTCTACTCCAGTAACTCTAGGCTTTTTTTCGTAATATCTTCATCTCTTCTATTGGATTGTGTTGGTGCTAATCAAAGTGCTAACTTAATTTGCACAAAAATCGTGGCTTTTGCCTTCAGACTTTGAGTATGCTAATCTGTGGCATACGGTTCGCTGTAAGAAAGAACCGTTGCAACAACTCGTTTGCTTAACTATTCTCTAACTTGTCAACCCATTCATCAGCATTCAGCAATTATGTGCCTATACAGACAAACGCTGAATAAAATTACTATATTTTTAATGAGTACATACATAGATTGCAGGTGTATATGTACATAAGTGTGTATTTATTCATGGCAATGATATGAAGTCTCACCTACAATTAGTCAATTGGATTTCCAAAATACGTTTGTTTGAGTTTTACGACAAAGCAGACCTACCCACAATTGAGTGAACCAAATTTTCGACAGAATTGGTATAGTATTCTACAAAGTCAAATGCTTCTTACAAATGTAATAGGTCATAACAGGTCATAATGATTTTAGCAACTATGACATAATTACATGTACTTGTCGGTGGTTACAATTATCTGCGCCGTGTTCACTTCCTCTTCATCCATTGTAAATTCACATTCATATCCTTTTATAAACGAAGAGAGAATGAAAGCTTGAGGAGAGAGAACCACTGACTACCAAATTCAACAGATGCATTATACATGATCTATACAAGAAAGTACAAGAACAATTCGGGCTCCACTATTACGTCCTACACTTCCCAAAGAAATTGCAATGTTCTATTAGTTATTACGCATTTAACTTTAATGCGTATGCTGTAGTGCTAATGGCTATTCTCCAACACCTAAACTTAAATTGTCTGCTGTGCTTGAAGGCGAGTTTTTCCTATAGCCAGTCAGATTTACGCCATAAGTCAAACGTAAGGTCAAAATTTACGAGGTTTCTGCTATGACAGAACACAACGAAGAGATACCAAGAGTAAGTTGTCATATTCATAAGGTATACGATAATGTTTCTTGAGACACTCCTCTGACCATTTGATTTGCCGAAAAAGGTAAGGCAAGATATAACGTGACACGAACAAAGTCTCGCCACATCACAGTGAACACAGGTGACAAGACAACTAAATCCGCACCGCACTCGGACGACATTGTCACTTGAGACTCTCATGGGGCTGTGGTGGACAAAACAGGACAGAAACACTTGTCTTCTGTCCAATATTTATACTTACTAAATAAATATTCCTAGTACCTCTAGTGGTACATCTTAAAGAAGTCTAGCCTTTGTAAGAATTAAAATCATATCTTCATTTCGACTGCTGACTACATATTTACAACTTTCCTTCATCTTGACTTTCATGCAATGTTAACATGAACGTGCAACGATTGCTTGCAACGCTTTATAAGGCGAGTAAATTAATTTAATTATATTTGTAAAATCCTGGTTTTTTCTGCACGTATGTAACTAGTTACAGTGTCTATATTCAAGTTGCATGTCATACAAGTCACAAGTACAAGTTCCGTGGAAACTGAACTTGTAAAGCCTTGAAATCAGTCTGGACATAATTTTCAAAAATTATTATCACTTAAGGTTTCCTGCTTAACCTCAATTCAACGCAATATTTAAACTTCTTCCAAAGAAAGCGTAATTTGTCTTTTCCTTATAAGTAGTTTGTTCCACTTTGTGCCATAATAAGATGGAATAGTTAAATAGGTATAATATAATTTCCGCTCTTAACATTTTCAAAAAAATCAAGTGAACGAACATGACGATAATATAACCTCAAGTAGGAAAGTGAGTCACCTGATAGCCGTTGCGGTACAGGGAGTCCGCAGGATTTTCCCCACTCATCGGTAACAAAGAGTCAACAACAACAGAGTTTGTCGTCTCGTTGTGGAGAAAATTAAGAATTTGCTGCTGCTCGATTCCCGAGTTTGAGATGCCAAGACCGCCAGCCGCAAGATTGCTACCACCATTGTTTAGATTCAAAGTCGTGAAGGAGGGGGACGTGGAGAGAGCTGCAATTTCTTGACTCAGACTTACGATGTCTGCCTCTGGCGTGAGAAGTTTGTTGAACACTACTCGGATGTCCGTGGCAGTGACCCAGTCCTTTAAAAAGATAATCATTATTTCATTAGTGGTAGGATTTTGACACGGGGACACTTTTCAACTGTTGTGATTTTATATCACTTGTTAGTCAAGTCAAAGTCCAGCAAAGTATTAATATAACTGATTGGAAGAAACGAGTGACACAATGCAACAACACCTACAGCAAAGTTGTTTCATCGTTTAACATTATGTAAATGACCATTTGTGTTAGGGGAGACAATGATTTGTTTTTACTAGCATGGCAAACAATGTGAATGTAACTGCGTACACATGAAGTCATATTATTATTATGTGAAGGTGTACAACCACGTTTTTCGAACCAATGCATTGTGGAGCCAAGGCAATTTAAGAGCAAGCAGGGAGATATTCAGAGACGAGCAAAGTTAAGTCAAATACACCATGGAGTTTTATATATGAGGTCTGATGAGACTGGGAGATACTATGAATCGAGTGAAATGCAAAGCAAAAGCTAGGAACACTCTCAGAGAGGCACGACATGAACTAATCTGCTGCCGCGAGTAAAACCACCGTAGCGAGTAACCACAGAGGGACAACTTGCTCTCATCCTTTTTTATCATCGTAGTTTTTTCTCTTTCAACTACATCTTGCAATCATGACCCTCGTCGTTCTTCGCTTTGTATCTAAAATGCAAATACCATGGACTGTGTAATTATAATATCTCTGATATATGTTATACCTTCCTACTACATAATACTATTTCACCTTCAAATAAAACGAATGATTTCAGTTTCAATGATCATACATTGATTCTAAAATTAAACTGCTCATGAGACTGTTTACACTGTGAGAGTGTAAACAGAGGACTAATAGCTATTTTATTAAATATATTGAGTTTGGCCATTTCTCTTGATTCTAAACTCAGAGTGAATTACACTATTAAATTATTAATGAATGTGTAATCACAATACCTGTCAAATTGATATTGTTTCACCTAAACAATGTTATTCTACTATTAGGGAGGTTTCTGGATCTAAAGGCAAGTTTGAGGTTTGAAGTTGCAGCACCCACAAGGAAACAGCGTTCAGATGCATTAGGTTTTGGGATGGAAATTGGAGCTAGAAACTTCATATTAGATACCGGTTTAAATTTCCCTAATAATCCAATTGAACGCATAAAACCACATTTATAAATGATTTCATAAGATCAACTCATATAAGACCATTGCATTTTTTCTTTTTTAACAGCAAATGATGAACATAACAATGTGCAATTTCATTTGTTGAATCAAATAATTGAATATAGAGACCTTGTGAAAGTCTCCACCTACTGAAACATCATGAATGACATAACAAATCGTAGCCGTATGTAAAGTGGAAGGCATTTCTTCGGAGATAACTTAAGCAACACAGCATGAGTGTAAAATGCAATCCTGGAATTATAATGTATTCTGTGGAATTACAAATGCATATACAAAAGCACCATACTGTACTACAACATTACTTCCCTCGTATACCACTTATTAGTATGCCCCACAACCAGTACACACATACACAGCTGAACATACACATGATTACTTGTATATGCCCAATAATTGAAGATTTACCGGCGTACATTAGTTAGAAGAGCGTAATATAAGAGTCTCACACCACCAAAAGGCTTAGTAATAATATTTTGTGCAATCAAATGTATTCATGAAAGAAAGCACCAGCAGAGAGGCAAATGATCAGAACACCAGAATAACCACGCATAGCTTAGCCTACAGTAAAGCGTTAAGCGTTTAATGCTGTACATACTACTATTTTGTACACTGTTTGTACATTATTGGTGTGAGAGAGACGCTGTATTATATAGGCTAAGTATTTGGGTGGTGGAAGTGAAAAGGACAGGAGAGGACGAGACGAAAGAAGTTGTACAAGCTAATTAGGCCTAGTCCATAAATAATTGTTACGACCCGCTAAAACTGAAGATAAAGCTTTATTATCATAAACTCTCGCCCTCCGTTCACTCCTAATTTCTACAAACCTAAGTCTCTTTGCATTGCAGTGCAAGAGCAGTGTCATGCTCCGGCCGCTTGTGCCGTGTAGTCGGTAATAGGTCGCCATAATCATGCCCGGTTTGAAAAAGTACGCACTTTGTATCCTATTTGTACACACGAACTGTTTTCCTGCATCCAACTTTATAACTGGAAATATACAAGCATAATACTGAGGAAATTACTTCAACTCACTACCCACCACCATGAACGTACGTAAGTATATGTACTAATGAAATCACTGGAGATAACTGCAACACAGAAGGAGTAAAGCACAGTCATATAGCTGATAGCGCCGTGCGTACAACTTTATCCCATTACAAATACTCATGAGCCGGGCTCACACCTCAAAAGGTGGATATAGGTGGGTACACAGGAATCAAAACGTAACGGCGGCGGCAGCCGAGTGAATTTAATTTAGTTCATTAAGCTCCTTTGGTGTTCTACCCCTTGTACAAGTAATATAATCACCCTTCCCACTACGAAATCTATGCGGGAGAATGTACCGTGCTTGTTATGAATTTATGAGCAGTTCATATAATGCACAAGGGTGGTCGTCAATATCTGCGGGTACGGTTCAAAAGCCTTCCCTTTGATGAAGTATGTATCTGCGACGCAACTATGATCGTGTACTTATTGCTACGTGTGCACGTTCTGTTATTATGTCTCACATCCAATACCAGAACGACGTTGGGCTATGTTTGGATTGGAGCATTTCAGACTTTAAAAAAGTAATAGATGGAACGTACCTGCAAAACATTTAAAATAATATAAAGGTGTGTAAGGAATAATTCGCACCTGTAGAATGGGACTATTGTCGAAATCAATAGCAGACGGTCGACCCTCCAAAGTGCTAAAAGCAATACGAGAGCCCATTCCAGAGTCGCTGTTGATATGGCTGTCTGTACACAAAGGTTCCTGCTCATTGGCACGCGTTATCGTCGCTCTGTAACAAAATAGACAAAATAGTATAATTACAGTATTTCACGCTCACCCTTATGAGTTTAGTCATACATAGTCAAGGAAATGACAGAATTCCCATGCTGCATTTTGCTCAATGCTGGTGAAGCTATGTATACCTTACACGTACTCACAATCAGTCAATACTCAACTCATATATTACACAATACAATACACAATGCATATAATCAGAGTAGGTCTCTATTTTAATGATAATCTAACGCAGTATCATAATGCACCCTTTTAAAAAGGTTTTAACCGACCGCATCCCGAATTCTCATTATCTAGTAACCCTTCCATTTTCATCTCCCCATAATGGTTCACATATACCGATGTATATAGATAGCTGGTGAGATCCCACTCAAGTGTGTAATTATTAGCAGCACGCTTTGACTTCCCTAAATCCCAATTTACTTCAAGCTAATAAACTATCTGAACATTTTTGTTTAGCCATCTCAGAGGAGCTGAAGCGGAAGATTTCTCTGACGGTTTTACTTTTGAATGTTCCTGCATCGGTGTTCAATTGTTGAAGGAGTATTTTAACAGTAATTGTAATGCGCTGGGTTAGAACATCATGATTCCGAGAAAAAAAAAGAAAAAAAAATGACAATCAAGGCACCACTTGTAAGCGTATAAACATCTTTCCATAAAATGTACTTTCCAATTTTTAAAAACCTAAATACATACATAATGAAAGTATTGATTACAAACATCTAAATATAATACATGCTGTTAGAATAATCGGTAATAACAAACATTGGGTACGGCAGTAATCGCCTGCATGGTACAGCTTACATAACTGTATCATTCCAATAAATTTCCATCACAAATTTCGAACGCAACGCACCACCAGACGATTTGGGTACGGCAGTAATCGCCTGCATGGTACAGCTTACATAACTGTATCATTCCAATAAATTTCCATCACAAATTTCGACCGCAACGCACCGCCAGACGAATCATAACAAATCATTTCTACTACTAAAATAGTATTTTCTCAGTAATCCTACGCAATTTTTATACTTTTGCGAAGCAATATTGTGCATGATGAATGGACGGAGATAGAAATGAAGTGCAAACGAGCGTCTCCGGTGAGACTGTTTCTTAACAATAACTTAAAGAATAAAGTTGAAGGCGAAGGGAGAAAAAAATATTTGTCGGATAATAAAGAGAGAGTGCAGCTGGTGCAATCAATCATATGAAATAATTCATACTTTATATTATTAGTTGGGATATTATTAAGAGTGTGTTCCAGCAAACTACATATAAGAACAAGCTTGTATTGGTTGCTGCACTCGTGTTTAATAGAAGAGGCACATCATAAAAATGCAATATTCATAAGACAAGCCGTCAATACCTGTTAGGTTTTCCATACATCTTCTTGCAATGAGTGGAGTAGTACTGGAAAGGTTGCCAACTTCGTCCAAAATCCATGCTCTTGTAAATGGCGAGAGAATCTGGTTTGATTCCGCCACAGAACTGTAGACTCACGTAAGTCAACTCATATTTCTTGCCCAGACTCAGAGATAGAGTCACATTTTCGCCATCCATCGAAAACGGGTTCGACTCCCAACACGTTAAGTTATTGGGGTTATTCAAGTCCGTCATGAAAGCAGATGGATGAGCCTTCCTCGAATCCGTCGCATCGCAAATGTGACAAGTAGGAATGTTATTGTTGGCTGATTTTAATGATCTTTTGGAAACCCTGGATCTATTGCGATTATTGCCATTTCTTCTTGTGGAGCCGTTACGCCGGTTAGCTCGCTCATTTACGGATGACGGGGAGGTGGGAGGAGATGTTGAAGAGGCTGGTGGTGACTGTGGTGGTGATCTAATTACGGCAGAAGATTCTTCACCTTCTTCGTCCTCGTCCTCTTCATCTTCTTCGTCGTCCTCGTTATCGTCTCCTGAAGGACTATCCGCAGACGAGTGAGTCTGAACAAAGTCTGAGTCTTGAAAGAATTTAGTTTCCGCTTCGCCGAAATCTGAAGAGTCCTCCAGATTCGAGTTAAAAGCAGAGGTTCCAGCGGAAGGGGAAAAATTTGGTTGTTGCATTTTGTTAGATGGGTACTCATTAGGATGATTATTGAGGTGGTTGTAGATCTGTGGCTTGGGGACTTTTTCAGAGGGAACAGATGACTTCAGTGATGAATGCATAAGACCCACGCCTGTTCCATCCGAGAGGAAACACATTCTTGCTGGAACTTTCGTACCACAAGTTTGTGAAGCAGTTATTTCTTTTCCGAAAGCTGCATTCACAAAATCCGGAATGCATTTGCGGCCACGGGACTGTTGACCGTAAGATGATACTGAAGCCACTAAGTTGATTCCGTCGTAACAAGGGTCACGACTGGCTACATTAGTCATTGACATTTGTTGAGCTCGTAACATTTGCTTTTCTCGGTAGGAATTCATCGAGATTTGATGTGCGGACGCTGACATCAACATTTGTGTGGCCAAGAGCACGACCACAATTATGTGCGGCACTGAGCTTATTCCAAGAAACATTGTACAAGAATCGGCTCGTCTTTATCCGTGACACTATGAATTCAGACTGATGCACGAGAAAATTTGAATATTTTCATTAATTTTGAGCTTACGAGTTTACGATTTATTGTGTGTACATCTTTGTTCACGTAATACAGAAAGCCGACAACTTTCTCATTTTCAAATGGTATTGCGCATTATGGGATTGTTTCTTGAGAATCTTCTCTTCTCAAGTCCTTCGCTTAATAGGATTAAAATGTAAAATTACTGGATAATATTCGTTGACACTTATTTGACACTTGTCATAAATCTTAAGCTACTTTGCACAAAATTGTCAATTTTCGGTTTATTTACCTGTAATACAATTAGTGACTGCGGACCACCATCGACCCACCGTTTACACAACACCACACGACTATCCACCAACTACAGCGGAATTAACAAGTGGAATGGTGCACTACTGCACTCTAATAAAATTACGTTAATTGGCACTTAAAAACTCCTTAATCGCAGTAATTAGTGAGAAAGAATCGTCCATTAATTTGTTTGAATTCTTAACTGTTAACACACATACATAAGCTGAAATTGTTGTTTGAAGATAAATCTGTCGAATTGCCGCTTCAATTTTGAAAAGTACGTTGTCTCTTTGTTTATTTACTTTTCACGTAAACACAGCAGAGATAAAACTCTCGAGTCATGTGCGTTTGCTTTGTTTGCTCTAAAACGTAGGCTCAAAGTTGACCTATAGCTTAAATAAGTTATGTGCTATTAGTGGCTATTATTTAGGTGCTAGCACACAAATGTTTTTCTTGTAGATACACTTTTGGTGAGACGAGACAACCGAAACCGGGTTTCCTATTTTAACGTAGAGGTTACACTTACACTGCACATCGACCCATGCACATTGTGAGAAAAGCACAACTTGCGAGAACTGCTGAGCGTCGAGGCTATGTCCGTGCTGATGCGTTTCCAAAGACAGACTGAAAGTGAGTTGGCTTACGGCAACACTTCGTTCACATAAACTGAAGCTCATCGTACTGAACCATTCAGCTCTTGTTAAAGCTAGCAAAGTGAAAGCCTGCACACTACCTTCAATTACAGTTTTTACATTCGATGAATACATTGGGAACGATTTTGGGTTGATTTTACTGTTGGTGCGTTCGGAACTTTTGTCGAAGACTTTTATAAGAAAAAATGTATGTAGCCGGCCTAGTGTAAAATAGAACGATACGCAAGTAGACGTTTCTTTATTTACAGGTGAATAGGTTGTCTATATATTCTTAATGTTTCATAACTATGACACGTTCAGGACTCCCAATAATTGTAATACTATACTTCTTGTAACGGAGACAAGTTGTCTTGTCCCCACTTCAAGTCAATATTAAATGGCAGAGCGAATCTATTCTTTTGGTAAATTCGCTGTAAATTCTGACGAATGCAATGCCCCAAATAATGGAATTGCTACGGACACGTATTGGGAGTTATCATCCCCCATGTGGAACTATACATAAAAGAAAACACTAGTAAGAATAAATATTATGTAAATCAAGGAACAAAATAAATATGACGGCCCTACAACGTTTCTGACAATTGGTACAGAAAATAGACTACCAATGATTCATTCAGATGTTTGTATGTGAAATAATAAAATGTATTATGTTTTTTCAAAAAAAATTTTTTTGGTTTATGAAGCTTTACATCATCGTTTACAGAGCTTGTTGCAATAGTTGAACCTGTATAACATTTATTCTTAATACAAATATATTTCATGCATTTATTTTGAACACCATTTAAAATGTACACAACTTTGACTATTTTTTGTGAAACTTTTCAGAACATTTCTTTACATATTTAAATATCTTCTAAATAATGCACCGTAATTTTAATGCCACTATACTAATGATCGAGTCATTAGAATTCGAAATGTTGCAAACACAATTTTGAGGTGACAAGGTGACTTGAACA